>JBBPQW010000515.1:0-18252 GCA_038092695.1 Boletus rubropictus
GGGTAGCGGGTATATCTATATAAGGTATAAATATGAGTAATAGCCCTATGCCCTGGTCTATGGGCATGAGGTCATAGATAAGAAGAAGTCCTGAAATGGAATGACATCATAGTGACATCATGATTAGCGATATAAAGGCTAGAATGGCCTAGAGTGTCTGTAAGATAAGGAATACGCTTGTAAGCGGATAAACTATAAGAGACAGCGATATGAAATAGGATGGCTGTACTCCTGATAAGATAAAGAGTATTGGCAATAGCCAATATCTATTAGAAAGGGTCTAATCTAATGATAAGATAAGATAAAGGAAATGGACAACTACTAGGAAACTCAAGATATGAGTGCGTCTAGCAGAAGTTATGCATAAGCGATATAGCAACTAGGAGTAGCGAGGGCTACTGCGTCTAGGCTAGAAATAGAGAAATGAGAGTAGCGACCATAAGGAAGCTACGATGCATAACTCGGATGTAGGAAGTGTTGAGGCAGTCAAGAACTGGGAATTTCTGTGGTTCTGACACTAAGTATCACAGTGTCAATGGATGTCTCATCTATCGTGGAGTGGGGGCCAGATGTAACCCTTCAGCCAGAGGGGAGGATAATGACAGCCATTTTGTTTTAGCAGATGGCTAGGCTACTGAGTCGGAGCTAAAAGGATGGGGGTCGCTATATCTGAGTACCTAAGGTTCTCACAAATGTGACTTCCAAAGGCTCAAGATCGAGAGCGGGAAAGGGATTGGGGAGGAAACTCAACTTCATCAATGGTCTCCAAATGTTCTTCTCACCACTTGTGGGTAGAAGATGTCTGTGGAACAAAGCTTTTATAGACCAAAGCTTAGGAAACTCAGTAGACGGGTTAAAGCCCAGTATAGAACAATGCTATAATGCAGCGTTCTGCAGCTAGTCTATCCCAAGGGCTAGCAACGGGTGGACCATGTAATTCTGCTATCCACAACAGCCTTGGCAGCCCCAGCACAGGTAGGGGGTTGGCAATACCAGTGTCTGCTCATATAACTCAGAGCAAGAGTATAGCAACCTGATAATGGTGGTTTACCATACACCATCAAGTAGTGTAGCACTGACCACTGTTTGTGATGGTCGACGTGAGATGTACACCCGAAGAGGGACAGCACTCAGAAAGTGGAATGGTTTCACGCGAAGTGCACTAGACTGGGTTGTGGAGAGAAGAAAGAAGGACTTAAGATAGAGAGCCTATTGGCTAGAGGATACTATCTTCACTTGAAGGAAGCAAGATAGGCGAGACTGGAAGTGTTGAGTGTGGGCTTTTGACAGCACCAGGAGAGGAACTAATCACGCTTGAAGAAAGTGGACTAGACAAGTATCGAACTTGAGAGGATGGTGTCAAAGTGACACCGTCACACTCTGGACTTGTGTGTGGGAGCTAAGGGCTCGACCAGCACTCAAAGTGATAGAGTGAAGGATCAAAGTGATAAGCTGTTCGCCATGAAGAATGACGAGCAGTGAAGAAAAAGATACATTTGGAATTATATCAGGATCACCCAACAAAGTGTTAGGGCCTAAAGTGATGAATTCCAAATATAAGGAAAAGAGGTACATGGTACACTACTGACTACTTATATATTACAAGACTATGCGCACAGACCAGCTTAGGGCCGGCATGGAATATGCTAGAACATTCTGATAAGATCCCAGTGGCTGTGTGATAAGATTAGATTAGATAAGGTAAAGGGAAAGATAGTATTGTATGGTACAAGTATGTAGGAAAGGAAAATGGAGACCTAACAGATTCCTAAAGAGAGTATTATCTTTCAACAAGATAATAACCCCAAGCATATCTCTAAAAGGGCCCAGAAGGGCTGGAATCTCAAGATATCGAGGTTCTTGATTGGCCAGCACAATTTCCAGACCTTAATCCTATTAAATATCTCTGGAAATCTTTGAAAAGAAGCTCAATAGCTATGCAACACCACCAAAAGGGGTTTGAAAGCTTTGAAAAAGGATTGATATGGAATGGGGCAAGATAGAGGTTGAGGAATGTCAAAGATGGATAGGAAGCATGCCTAGAAGACTAGAGGCAGTGATAAAAGCAAAGAGAGGGCATACAAAGTACTAAAATTACAGAATAGAAATGTTGCTCAAATAAGTGTCCCAATGCCATGTTATTCTGAAATTTTTATATCTCAGTGCTATGGCAACCAAATCACATGACTAAGGGCTCATTGTTAGGGTAGGAGTTAGAGCTATTGATGACCCTGCAAGGGTCAGAGCTAATATATTTTGGTTCTTTTGCAAATGTCAAGTCTTTTCAAAATGGCCCAATATTGGGACACTTATTTGAGCCACTGTAAGATACATAAGACTCTCAAATCATCATACAGTGAGCAACAAAACTGTTCCAATAACTAGCCCTGACACAGTGCATGAAGTGCACTGCAAGCATATGTGGAAATTTTGCTTAGTATTGGTGTGACCAAACAGAGTATACATTCATGGCTACAAACTGACCCTTGGATAATGTGATTTGGTCCAGTTGTTGTGGTAATATAAATATTTTAAATCACTCATGTCATTGGAACAGTTTTGTTGCTAATATCAAGAGTATTGCAAATTAGTATGAAGTATATCCTCCTTTGGCCTTGATGACCTCCTAAACCCTTCTAGGCATGCTTTCAATCAATCTCTGACACTCCCCAACCTCAATTTTGTACCACTCTTCCTAAATCCTCTCCAAAAGTTCCAATATTCCCTTAATTGGCTCAGGATACTCTGCTAGTGTTCTTTTAAGGAGAAACCATAGATATTCTATGGAATTAAGGTCTGGGAACTGAGCAGGCCATACCATGACCTCAAATCCATGCTCTTTCAACCACTTCTTGGCCTTCCTACTGGTATGTTTGGGGTCATTATCCTGCTGGAAAATAATGTCCTCTGGAATAAGTTCATAATCCACCAGGGTTTGTTGGAGTCATCTTCCAAAATCTGTGCATACATGTTAGCATCCATTTTACCATCAATCTTGCAAGCCATTCCAACTCCATCCCAAGTCATGCAGCCCTATATCATCACTGATCCCCCTCCAAACTTGACTATACCCTCCACAAGTCTATTACTGAGGCTCTCTCCTGTTCTTTTCCATTTCCACTTTCTACCATCTGATCCAATGCAATTAATTTTGGTCTCATCTGACCATATGAAATGCTTCCAATCATCCACAGTCCAGTCCTGATGGCTCAAAGCAAAATCCAATCTTTTCCTACTATGATGCTGAGAAAGAAGAGGGTGTTTCTGCTTCACCACAGCCTTTATATCAGGTTTGCTTAAGTGATGATGGATGATCAGGGGAGAGATGGAATGATTCTTAACATCCTCAAGAGTCTTGGTGATCTAGATAGCATTTTCAGCCTTTCCAGTACCAAGAAGTTGAATGACATGTTGCATATCAGTTGGGAAAATAATGAATGGATGACCACCAGTGGCTTTGGGAAGGTTGGGACAGTGTTCAGTGTGAATTTAACTGATTGTGGAGTTACTGAATCCAGTAGAAGCAGAGATTTGACAAGTTGTTTGACCCAATTTCAAAAAAGCAATAACTTGGTTGGTTTGATCAGTGGAAAGGGATTTCATGGTAAAAGAAGTGGTAAAAGTGATGGTGTTTGGCTGTGTTTACATCAGGTTGAGCTGTTTATACATCACATGACTCAATACTGACATAATATCCCATTGCAACATATGAATTCCATATTTCAATATAACAGCAACAAAACTGTTCCAATGACATGAGTGATTTAAAATTGTTATATTATCACAAAAACTGGACCAAATCACATGATACAAGGGTTAGTTTGTAGCCAGGAATGTATAATCTGTTTGTTTACACCAATACTAAGTGAAATTCCCACATATGCTTGCAGTACACTTTGTACACTATGTCAGGGCTAGTTATTGGAACAGTTTTGTTGCTCACTATAAATGCTCTTATTTCAGCCATGTTTCTTTTGTTACAATTCTCTTTTTCTTTTTATTTAGTTACTTATCCTGTGATGTATTACACTCATATTTTCCTTTCTCACAATCACATTTTATTCCTTCAATTTCCATCACATTCTATGATATGACTTTTATTTGGCCAATGGCCTTTCTCTCTTAAGTCATACCACTTTTCATTTTCCTTTCTTGGCCATGGTTTGTGCTTAGTTTCCCTTGTTATATAAATCTTGCCCATGTATAGTAGATGGTAGACTAGATCTACTTGGTTTTCCTTGTGAACTCCTTGTCTGACCCCTTAGTGTTGACTTGATTAGTACTCAACAAATCCTATACAAGGTTAGGCTATGTAAACACACCTAGAACAATATTTGAAGACCAATGAGAACTTATTCAAGTTTATACTCATACCTGTCTAGTCCAAGCATAACAAAAGATCCAATCTTTTATCTCTGGCAGTAATTGTTTGCTGACTAGCTTCTACAAAGATTTTGACACTCAAGAAATGCAATAACTCTTTATTCTCCAAAGGAAAGAGCCATCACCTCTCTTTTTGCAAGACAATTCCCATCATTACCTATCCCTGATACTGACTTTGAAACAGGGCATGAACCAATGAACCTGGAGGAAAAACCATGGGAGCTGATGAAAAAACTGGAGGAAAAACCATAGTAATCAGCAAAATGACCTAAAGAAAACTTATTCTTTTTTTGAAGATTACAAAAAGATCTAAGCTGTCTTTCTTCTCCCACAGATACACCTTTAACAACCATGTTTACAATGATGAAGCCAATTGAGCTTAAAATTGGTGCCCCAGATGCCTTTGACAGATTCTATGATAAAGCTGAATTCTTTCTATTTGCTATTAAGGCTTATCTTTTAATTAACAAGGAAGTCTACACCAATGATGATAAGAAAGTCACATTTGCCCTCTCATGCATGAAGGAAGGCATAGCTCTCCAATGGGCAATAAGATACTGGGCTGATTGCTTGACAAAGATAATTCCATCCTTTGGGATATTCTAGCAATTCAAAGATGAATACTGACAAACCTTTGAATATGCCAACACCCAGGTTGATGCCATTTCCAAAATGGCAATGGTTACCATGACTGACCCCCAAAGCAAGAAGACAATTTCTCTTAATGAGTAAGTTGCCAACTTCAGAATGTACACCTCATACAGCAAGATTACAGAAAATGCTGCATTGATTGGATTTTTCTCTTGAGAACTAAGATCTGCTCTAGTTCATAGAATCCTTGGAATGGACACACCCCCCACCACTATCAACAAATGATATGAAAAAGCCCTGTACTTCCAGGCATCCTATGAACAAATTCAGGCCTTTTCAGCCCAAAATTTGACCTTGACTGATAACAAAAGAAAAAATTGACTAACCCTAACATACCTCCCCCAAGAACAAACTCATGATCTCAATGCTATGGATGTTGACCAAGTAGAACTCTCCTGAAAAGAATAGGAAGACCACATTAGAAACAGCAGCTGTTTGACCTGCCATGAACATGGACATCTTGCTTGGAATTGTTCCAACAAGAATAAAACTTCTGACTGCCCTTAGAAGAAGAAGAATTTAGTAAAAGTGATAATGAAAATGCCATGAATATGACCAAAGTAACCACCTGATAAAAACACCCAGGTTTTTAGATGGGAGACCTCAACCAATGCAAGTCCCTTTTCAAGTTTTTTGTGCACCTGTAATTGTAGCTGAATTTGATAAATAAGTCTTTTGGGTTCCAATTTAGTTTTATCTTCCAAACTGCACAAGTCAAGATGTTGAAACCTCTGCCCTTATTGACAGTGGAGCTGAGATCTCATGCATTGACTGGCACTTTGTAAAGAAAAACAATCTTTTGGTTGAATGACTTGACCATCCAATTAAAGTCTAGAATGTCAATGCTGTCAAGAACAAGAAAGATGACATCAAATTCAGAATGAATTTATATTTTAAACTTGATAGAGTCACCCAAAAGACATACTTCTATGTTATACACTATGGAAAGCAAAATGTAATCCTTGGACTCCCCTGGTTGCATTTTACCAACCCAACCATTGACTAGAAGAAATGAACTATCTTTATTTCTGACTTTCTTGACCTTTTCTCTGAACTCTATTTATTCTGCTCTTTTACCAGAGATATCTGATCCTGACCAACCTGAAAAACCAATGAGAATATCTACCATTTATATAGTGGATCAGGTCAAGATGATGAAGAAAATTTATGCCTTTTGTGAATGCTACTCCTATAACAACAAAGGCTTATGAGACCTTTAAAGCACTTGCACTAAAGAGAAGGCTTGGTTTAACAAATTCACCAAGCTATCATAACATCAAAAAGCCAAGGCTATCTGTTCCTACATGAAAGCTACCCAGCTAGCTGAGAAAGCAGAAAAGACAAAGAAGAAGACTGTTCTCCCTAAAGAATACAAAAACTTCCAGACAATCTTCAAAAAGGAGGCCACTGACCATGTTTCTCATTCCTTGTTATGATCTGAAGACCATACCACTAGCTGGAGCCTATTACAGTGTACACCAATCGCTAGCAAGATGAAAAAGTAGGAGTAAGAGCTGAAGCACACCAATTACAAGGATTTTAACTTGCAATAACAAGTGGTTAAAGCTGGGGATGCCAGTGATGAACACAAGCCTTTATATATTGTACAAGATTGCACATGAACCAAGCTGTGCATGTAACTAATTATCATACAAGTATATAGTATTCTTATGGAGATAGTATAGAATGGAAAAAAAGTAACAGAGATTAAAAAGGCATGTAAACATGAGGAATAATGTCATAGTCTAGAGCAATCTAGACCTAGGTCATGTGACTTTGAAAGTGAAAAGTGAAGTAAAAAGTTAGGTTAAGGAAATAGTGTTTATAACACTATCCTTCCTAGGACTCATATTCCAGATTAGTTATAGTATAGTCCATTCCCACTTCAGGGCCAAAGATATTAAAAAAAGACATGAATTTGGCAGCAGGTAGTTTGCAAAAAGGGTGAGGAGTGAAGGGATGGACATGGTGGAATTGTTGAACTGCATCCTGTGTGTTTACCAAATTGACCACTGGTTTCCAAATGCAGTCTTTTTTATCATAGCCATACCAATAGACCAAATATTTGAACTTCCCATGCTTCATCTGGGAAGTGGTGATAAAGTCAACTTCAAATTCCTTATAACCTTCTTCCATTAGAATTGCTAGGTGTTGATGGCAAGTCCAATTCAATACAACACTCTAAGGGCAGAGATGTGGCAATGGAAAAGGTAGCTAGAAGAATGCAACATACCTCCAAGTATGTATGTAATTACAAGCAAGTGAAGTTGGTTATAGCTTAGGAGTGGTAACCCAGTGGATACTAATATGCACCTTGCATAGAATCTAGCTGAGCATTTACTCCAAGGCAAGACAAAGTCCTTTAGAGCAGAAAATATGCACCAAGGGGTCTCACTGTTGATTAATCTCACACTAGTGGAGAGTTCACAGCAAGGTAGGATTGCATAGAACTAGCTTAATATACAAAGAAAGACAGGACACTATTTATATAATGAGAATTTGTGCACAGACTGGGGAATATGATGGAATCCTAAAAAAAGGGTTGCATAAAAGGAAGAAAGTGTTCCTAATGGAGACAAGGTAATAAAGGGGTTATGGAATGTTTGAGAAAAGGAAAGAACATTAAATCTGAAATTAAGGACAAGAAAATGAGAAGTCAGCTTGTCTAGATGTACTGGATTTGCTGGGCTGACTGAAAGGGAAGAAAGCAAAGAAGAAAGAAATATCCTTGGAATAATGCCCTACTATAACATTATCCCATTTTAAGCTTCAAAGGACCACCTCAAAGACTACCTCTATGCAATCCACCACTTGTATTTCAAAATTCTGGCCCCAAAAGATCACCTCCATTATAGATGATGTCATTATTGTCAAAATCAGAGGCTGAGAAAGCATGGCAGCTCTCTAGGCAGGTATCAGTGAGATGACCTGTTGCTCCACATCTCCCACAAGGACAGAAGGGGCAATGAGAGGGAGGATAACCAGCTGCATGACAGTATTGGCAAACATGACTAGAGCATCTGCCACACATGTGGCCAGGGGCCCAGATAAAGCATGTGGGGCAGCAATATCACAGACAGAGTTGGATGAGGTGGTCAAACAAGTTACAGTGAAAGCAGCAGAGGAAGCAAGGAGGGGGAATAGGGAGGCCAGATGGGGTAATTGGATCATCAATGATGATTGGATTAGAAACAGAACCCCAAGGGGTAAACATGGCAGAGGTTCCCTGCTCCTCCACAGCTCTATTGGCTACTTCTAGGCCTTTGGCACAGGCCATCTTGAACTCTGTGGGGATACCCCTAGTGGCTGTATGGGCAAAGATGGGAGGTGGTGGAGAGGGGTGTCTTTCAGGCATGACAGGACAAGTGGGGACTTTGACAGAAGGCATGGGGGTGGAGAGGAAGTGGTCATTGTTGTAAATATGCTGATCCATAGAATTTAACAATTTGTAAAGGGATCAAAGGATATTGGCAAGGTGGATGAGGGGGAGACAATCCATAACATAGCCAAATACATTGGTGTGGAGAAGTCCTAGGATGGTACTCTGGACATCAGCAAGTCCTAGCTGGATAGCCACTCCTTGAAAGGTTTCATCAACATTCTGGTAAGAACTCTGGAAGATGGCATCTCAGTAGAGGGCATTGAGGGAGGAATAAGTGTGAAATAATGTAGCTAGGCCATATAAGGTGGTGTTACTTGAAAACATAGGATCTCTTTCAATAAGAAGTGTCAAATGAATGTTCAGAAGAATTTAAGCATACAACATATTGTGCCTTCCAGTGGGAAGACACATGGAACGGATGTAGTAGGGGGGTAAAGTATGAGGGGCAGGGTGATAGGAGCATGAGGCAGAGGATAAAGAGGAGGTACAACCGATAGACATTTCTTGAGATGAAAATGTGGTTTAGGCTGGAAAGAAGTCAAAGGGGAAGCACTTTTTATATTCTTTGAGGATAGTTTGTGCATTTTTTAAAATTTCCTCAGGTCCCAGGTCAATTCTGAAATTGGCCACCCTTTTCAGAAATCCAGGAAACAGAATATTTCACAGACCTTCTTGTGGCACAGGATCTTTCCTACTTTGAACTCCACTTCATCTTCATTGATGTCAGATGGGTCATAGGTGAAATTTGGGCCATGTTCTGGCATTTCCTGATAGGATGATAAGAGGGACATGTGGAACACATTGTGGATTTTCCATGTGGGTAGGAGTCAGAGGCAGTAGGTAATGGGGGAGATAACCTTATCAATTTCAAATGGACCATATTGTTTGGGGAGTAACTTTCATGATTGGTCTGGAATACAGAGGTTCTTCCCTTTCAACCATACATTATCACCTTATTTCCAAGGGATGAACTTGGCAGTGACATGGGATTTTATCACCTTCTGGGCCAGTTCATAGGCTGCTAACACTTTGGCCCAGACTTTGTCAATATTGGTGAGGCAATTGTCAAGGGAGTTGACAAAGGAGGGGCAGAGTAGGGAGTAGGAATGGGGTTCATATTCCATCATAAGCAAGAATGGTGTTTTTTTAGTAACAGAATGGATAGAGGAGTTGTGGTGGAACTCAGCAGATGGAATAAGCTCTTTCCAACATGTCTATACACTGTTGCAGAATATCCTTAAATATGTTTCTATTTCCTGATTGACCTGCTCTGTTTCTCCATCAATTTGAGGGTGGTATGTGGAGGAGAGATGGATATCATATTTGAGGAAAGAGGGGAGAGAGGCAGGACTATGGGATGGGTGTTGAATTTAGAGGACTGGCAGACTATACACCTGGAAATGAATCAATGGATGAATGCAGCTAGTCCAGGCCACTAGTAGTCATGCAAGATAAGTTCAGTGGTGCAAAAGATACTGTTGTGGCTGCTGGCAGGAGAGTCATGGATAGATTGGACAAGTTAGAGGTTGCCATCATGATAAACCCAGTCTTCAGGGCAAAAGCGACTGAAAAGGGGTTGGGATTTTTCCATTGTGTGGAGAGCAGATTGGATAAGAGGGTCAAATGTGGTAGAGGCAGTAATCTTTTCAGTGAGGGCAAGGTCAAGGTTTCAGACAAAGACTGTGTTGGAGAGAAGGGTAATGACCTGGTTGTTAGAAGAGGTGTCAACATGGTTGTAGCAAAAGAGAGCATTAGCAGGTTCCATGGAGATGCTAGGAACAGGAGAGAAGGTGAGGTTGAAGTCTTGAAGGAAGAGATGCCAGTGTGCTTGACAACAAGAGAGTTTTTGTGAGTCACAGAAGTAGGTCAGATTCTTATGATCCATAATAATGGTGACAGGAAGGCCTATTTCTTAAAGGTAATGCTTCCACTCCTGGAGGGCATGGAGCACTGTGAGAATTTACCAATTGTAGATATCATAATTTCATTTGGTGGGGGAGAAGGTTTTTGACAAATACATGCAGGGGTGACAATCACCATTGTCATCTGTTTGCATTAGCACTGCACCCAAAGTGGTGAGAGAGGCATCAGTCATTACATAAAATGGTTTGTGAAGGTCAGGAAGAGTAAGGACAGGGGCAGTGGTGAAGGCAAACTGGAGGGTACAGAAGACAGTTTCTTGGGGGGACAGCCATTCCAATGGCTGATTTTTGTGGGTGAGGGTAAGGAGTGGTTGGATGACAGAGGAGACATCTGGAATGAATTTCCAGTAGAAGTTGCAAAACCCCAGGAACAAACAGATACCTTTGATATCTTGAAAAGTGGTCCAATCTTTGATTGCATGCAATTTAGCTGGGTCCATCTGAGCACACCCTTTGCAAACCAACCCTGCTGAGATATTCAACATTGTCCTTGTCAAATTCACATTTAGACAATTTGAGGCAAAGGTGGTGGTCTTGAAGACATTGGAGAACATGAAGAGTGTGCTCATGATAAGTGGCCAGGTTGGAGGAGTGAATTAGGAGGTCATCCATGTAGATCAGAAGCCAACCTTTGACTATCAAGTTACTAAAAGTATTGTTCATGAATGCTTGGAATGTGGTGAGGGAGTTACAAAGATCAAAAAACATTACTGTTGGTTCAAATAGTCCTTGGGGGGTGATAAAAGCAGCCTTCCATTGATCACCTTCCTTGATTTGGATGTTGTTATATCCCCATCAGACATAAAACTTAGTGAATATAGTGGAGTCTTTCAGTTAATCCATGAGAGTAGAGATAAGAGGAAGGAGGTAAGCATTTTTGATGATATGGGAATTGAGATACCAGTAGTCTTGGCATGGCCATACAGATCCATCCATTTTTGGGACAAAAAAGAAAGGGGACACCTATGGGAATTTGAAGAAATGAATTCATTCAGTCTTCAAGTATTTGTTATGGTAGGGCAGTATGCTAAGGATATTTCTTTCTTCTTTAATTTCTTCCCATTGGGTCACCCCAACAAGCTGAGTACTTCTGCTCAAGCTGACTTTTCCTTCTCACATCCATAGACTTCTGATGGAATGATCTTTTGGACTTTCCAAACATTTTCATAACTGGTTATTGTTTCATCTCTTTAGGAACACTTTCTTTTATCTATGGAATTCTTCCTCAGAATTCAATTTTATTCCCTGGTCCATGCATGGGCCCTCCATAGTATAAATAGTGTCCTTTCTCTTTCTTGTACACTAAGCTAGTTCTACACAATCTTACCTTGCTGTGAACTCTTCATTAGTGTGAGGTTGATTACTAACAAGACCCTTGGTGTGTAACCTCTACTCTATTGGACTTTGTCTTTCCATTGAGTAGGTGCTCAGCTAGATTCTACACAAGGTGCATATCAAAAAAACTAGCTTGTTAATAACCCATTCTCCTATCAAGGAGTCAACTCATCGCCCACCATTTTGACCCCCAAGCACAGTATCTGTGCCCATTCAAGATCTCCATCACCCACCCCACAACCTCAGCCCACCACCCCCAGCAACCCCATTGCCTTTTTTCTTCAAGGAGTTAAGAAATCCCTCGAAGCTGCTATCATCTCTTCTACTTTGACAGCTCCCCCAGCTCAACGAGTAACCTCAACCTCTTCTTCTTCCAACCAGCCACCCATTCCTGCTCCTCACTTCATCCATATTCCTGTTCATTCCTTCACCTGACCTCCTACCCCACCACCACCTAAAGAAGAAGAGTGCCCACTATTCCCCATTCCAGTCAACCCACCCTCTGACAAAGAACTCTTTCCATCTGTGCCCACCTCCCCTCCTATTGAGCATATAATGGCTTCCACTAAGCAGAAGAACAAGTTGAAAGCAGGCATATCCAATGACTTTTCTAGTAAGTCAAAAGATGTGACTTGAGAGATCATGGTCATGAAGGCCTACTTTGCGATGAACAAGGACCTTTATGACCCAAAGGACTGGATCTTGGTAACAATTAACAAGATCGGTAAAGGTTGGGGCATTGTGTTTGCTGAACACTGGTATACTAAGATAGATAACAATGCGATTCCGACATAGGAGAAGATGTTCAACAAGTTAGTTGAGGATTTCCAGAGGACTTTCTTTCCATTCAACATAGAAGCCAGTGCAACAAGGGATGAGTGAAGATGGGTTCTGTAACTATGTATCAGAATTTCAACTGGCCATATTGCAAGCAAGAATCATTGATCAAAATGCATTAATCGACCAGTTTGCTAGAGAACTTGATCCAAAGCTCATGGAAATGGTCTTGTCCATGGGTAAAATTCCCCTCACCTTGGAGGGATGGATCACCACTGCCAGCAGGTTTCATGGGCAGCAATAGAGAATTAAGGAGTTATGCTAAAGTAGGTTCTCCTTCACATCATCTAGTCAGGGCCATGATCCAAATGCCATGGATGTTAATGCAGTATGACTTACACTGGTACAATGCACAGAGCACATGAGGAAAGGTCTGTGCTTTATTTGTCATAGAAAGTGTTGCTCAACTCAAAACCACCCCTGTTCCAATGCCAATTTGACTTCTATCCTGCCTCTGCATCCACCATGAAATCCAGAGTGGGCTCAAGCAGCACCCATAACACTGGCCCCCCCCACCTCCAAAGCCCAGCCTTCTGAGCTGGCCAAATACATGCATCACCTTAAAGCGAATAAGGTCAATGCCTTTGTGCACTCAAGGCATGTTACGAAGATGGAGAACAAGAGCCTTTAGCTGCAGCTAGGCTTTACAAAGAGGATTTTTAAAGAGAAGGGAAGTGTCAACATCTCCCCCTCCTGTACAACTTGCTCCTATAATTATATCCAATAGAGACAAGAAATCAATCCATATTCCCATCTCTTTATCGCTGGATGGAGCGCAAATTGTTGAAGCAACTGCCCTGATTGACAGTGGGGCAACTGGTGACTTTGTCCACCTAGACTTCATCAAAGAGCACAACCTACCTACCATTCACTGATCCCATCCTTTTCAAGCTCTAAACATTGATGGAACCATGAACAAAGAAGGGTTCATCTGCTACAAAACTATCCTACAACTTATAATCAATGACACTCTTGAAGAGCATGAATTTTTGGTCATCACTTCCAGAAAGAATGAAGTTATTCTTGGAACTCCTTGGTTAAAGGCAATCAACCCCTCTATCGACTGGAATTGAGAACATGTTTCTATCATACCGGCCACCTATACCCCCACTTGTGATCACCCCCTCATGGACGACCAGCAGTATCTGGTCAAAACCCTTGCCATTGACCCAACCTATGATACCAAAGTAAAGCTACAAAAGGTGAAGCGAATTCCTGGAGTTCTCTTTTTGCTGTGGGCCTCAAAACTATTAAGAAAGGTAACCATCACCACTGAGATTGCCCAATAACAGGAAAAGGCAAAAATGATGTTATCCAACTGGGCCACAAAGTTCACCTGAGTCTTCAAAAAACAAATTCATCATGAACTTCCCCTGTCCCATTTATTCAACCATGTTATCACCCTCCATTCTTCCATTGTTCTGAAGGTCACCAAGGTATACCCCCTTAATTCCAAAGAACTCGATGCATGTACTGCCTTTATTGAGGAGCACTTGAAGACTGGATGCATCCGCCCCTCCAAGTCCCCACAGGCCTCCCCTTTCTTCTTTGTTCCAAAAAAGGACAGATCGGTTTGATCCTGTCAGGACTACCAATACCTCAACTTGCACATGGTCAAGAATGCCTACCCCCTCATCTCCTCCCTCATGGACCAACTAAAGGACTCTACCATATTTACCAAGTTTGACGTCCGATGGGGATATAACAATGTCTGCATCAAGGAAGGTGACCAGTGGAAGGCTGCTTTCATCACCCCCCATGAACTCTTCAAACCAACAGTAATGTTTTTTGGACTCTGCAACTCCCCCATGATGTTCCAGGCATTTATGAATGCCATATTCAGTGATATGATAGCTAAAGGATGGCTCTTGATCTACATGGACAACCTCCTCATTCACTCTGCAGACCTTGCCACCCACCATAAGTAGACCCTCTGCATTCTCCAATGCCCCCAGGATCACCATCTCTGCCTCAAGCTGTCCAAGTGCAAATTTGACAAGGACAAAGCTAAATACCTTGATATGGTGGTTGAAAAGGGATGCGCTCAGATGGACCCCACCAAGCTATGTGTGATCAAGGACTGGTCACCCCCTATTGATGTCAAAGGTGTTTGATCCTTCCTAGGATTCTGCAATTTCTATCAGAAGTTTATTCTGGACTTCTTCTCCATCACCCAATCTCTTCTCACCCTCACTTGAAAGAACAAACCCTGGGAATGGTCTTCTGCCCAAGAATCTGCTTTTTGCTGCCTCCAAACTGCTTTCACCACTGCCCCATACTTTCCCTTTCAGATTTATGAAAACCATTCTTTGTAATGACCAATGCCTCTCTCATAGCATCAGGCACTGTTTTTATGCAGGCTGACAACAATGGTGATTGTCATCCATGTGCATACCTCTCCAAAACCTTCTCTCCGGCCAAGAGAAATTACAATATCTATGACCAAGAACTACTGGCAGTTCTGCATGCTCTTCATAAATGGAAGCATTACCTCCAGGGCACTGGGTTGCTTGTCACGATCATCACTGACCACAAGAATTTAGTATATTTCCATGACCCCCACAAGTTGTTCCACTGCCAAGCACACTGGCATCTTTTCCTCCAGGACTTCAATCTCATATTCTCCCCTGTCCCTGGTACCTCCATGGGCCCCACCGATGCCCTCTCCCACCACAACCACATTGATACTTCCTCTGACAATCAGGCCATCACGCTTCTGCCCGACAATGTCTTTGTTTGCAATCTCAACCTTGCACTGGCTGAAAAGATAACTGCCTTCACTGCTTCTGATCCCCTTGTTCAGTCTGCCCTCCATGCCATGAAAGAATCTCAACCCCTCTTCAGTTGTTCCCACCTCAATGATTGGGTCTATCATGATGGCAATCTCTACTTCCAGGGCAGACTCTACATTCCTTCCTTCACCTAAAAGGAGCTAGTCCAATTCATTCACAACTCCCCTGCTGGCGGTCATGGTGGTATCTTTCACATTATAGAGCTCATTTCATGAGACTACTGGTGGCCTGGGCTCACCGCATTCATCCATTGATTCATTTCCAGGTATGCAGTCTGCCAGGCTTCCAAGATTAATACCCACCTGATGGTTCTCCCCCTTTCACCCCTTTCATCCACATGTACCCACCCCTTTCAGCAAGTCTCGGTTGACCTTGTCACTGGTCTCTCTCCCATCTAAGGTTATGATGTGCTCATGGTTGTGGTCAACCATTGGCTTATGAAGGGGGTAATTCTCACTCCTTGTGCTTTGACTATTAGCATGGAAGGAGTAGCAAAAATTTTCTATGAAAAGGTATTCACTCAGTTTAGTCTTCATGACCATGTTACCTCAGATAGAGGCCCATAGTTCACCTCCACCTTTACCAAAGAACTGGCCAGAATCCTCCAGTACAATATTCATCTCTCCTTCGCTTACCATCCCCAGACCAATGGAGAGACCAAATGAGTCAATCAAGAGGTTGAAATCTACTTAAGGATCTTTTGTAATGGAGTACAAATACAATGGAGAGAACTGATACCCTCCGCAGAGTTCCACCACAATTCCTTAGTACATTCAGTTACCAAGAAAACACCATTCTCTTTTATGATGGGCTATGAACCCCATACATACCCCCCACTCCACCCTTCTTTTGTCAATTCCCTTGACAGATGCCTCTCCCATATTGAAAAAGCCTGAGAAGAAGCACTTGCAGCCCATGAACTGGCCCAAAAGGCCATGAAGTCATGTGTCACATCCAAGTTTACCCCTTGTAAACTGGGCAATAAGGTGTGGCTAGAAGGAAAGAACCTCCACATACCCAACCAATCGCAAAAACTCCTTCCAAAACATTACAGCTCATTTAAAATTGAAGCCATCATCTCGCCCATTGCTTATTGCCTCCGACTTCCCCCAACATGGAAAATCCATAATGTATTCCATCCATCCTTGTTATCACTGTATTGTAAAACTCTGAAACACAGCCCAAATTTCACATATGAACCACCTGACATCAACAGAGATGAAGCTGAGTTTGAAGTAGGAAAGATTCTGTGGCATAAAAAGGTATGCAGATCTTTCTGCTTCCTGATCTTCTGGAAAGGCTGGCCAATCTCAGAATCAACATGGAAACCCAAGGAAAACCTATAGAATGCACAAACCATCCTCCAGGAATATAAGGACCACTTTTCCTCTGACTTCCCCCCAGTTTAACCACCACTTCAATCATCCACAAGAATGTCCAAAGGCTGCACCTCCGCCTTGTCTTTGTCTTCCCACTGCTCCTACCACCCTGCTCCTCATACCCTATCCCCTTACCATGTCTGATCCATGTGCCTCCCCACTGGATGCTAAAACATGTTGTATGCTTTGGTTTTACTAAACATTTGCCTTATCCTTCTTATTGAACATGACCCTATGTTTATAAGCAATGCCACCTTATGTGGCCTTGCAACTTTATTTCATACATACTCCTCCCTAGATTCCCTCTACTGAGAAGCCATCCCCTAGCATTCCTATTAGGATATCAATGGCACCTTCTGTGGAGTAGCCATCCAGCTAGGCCTAGCAGATGTTCAGGCCACCATCCTGGGGCTCCTCCACACCAATGGGTTCAGTTATGTCATAGATCATCTCCCCCTCACCAACATCTCTAGTATCCTTGGGCCTCTGTACAAGTCACTCAATCCAACGGATCAACATATCTATGACAACAACCATTTCCTGTCCACACCCATGCCACCATTCCCTGTCCACACCCATGCCACCATTCCCTGTCCACATTCATGCCACCATTCCCTGTCCACTCCCATGCCACCAGTTGAAATACCCACTCATCCTGTCACCCTGAACCCATCACCACTGCCCACTATCCCCACTCATGCTGCCGCCAGAGGAACCCCAATGGAGTTTGACATGGCCTGTGCTGAAGGCCTTGAGATCACTGACCAAGCCATGAAGGAACAGGAGACATCAGCTGTGTTTGCTCCATGGGGCTCAGTTTCTAATCCCATTATTATCAACAAGCCAATCTCTCCACCTGGTCTCCCCATTCCCCTACCTTGCTCCCTCTGCTGCTTTTGCTGTGACTCCCCAGACCATCTCATTTGTTACTGCCCCCACTATCACTACACCACCTGTTATCTTTGGGCCCCTGGCCATACTCGTGACAAATGCCCTTTGTATGTTTGCCAGTACTGTTATGCAGCTGGTCACCCTCCCTGTCATTGTCCCTTTCATCCTTGCGTGCGCTGCAGATCCTCTGTGCATCTTGCTAGTGCCTGTCCAGAGGCCCATCACGCTTTCTCAGCCTCTGATTTTGACAATAACAATGTCATGTACAATGAGGGCAATCTTTTGGGGCCAGAAATTTGAAATCTGGGTGGATGATGTCATAGAAGTTGTCTTTGAGGTGGCCCTTTGAAGCTACAAAGAGGGTAATATTATGATAGGGTGGTATGCTGAGGATATTTCTTTCTTCTTTACTTTTTTCCCATTGGGTCACCCCAACGAGCCAAGTACTTCTGCTCAGGCTGACTTTTCCTTCTTACATCCATAGACTTGTGATGGAATGATCTTTTAAACTTCCCAAACATTTTCATGACTGGTTATTGTTTCATCTTTTTAAGAACACTTTCTTTCATCTATGAAATTCTTCCTCAGAATTCCATTGTATTCCCTGGTCTGTGCACAGGCCCTCCATAGTATAAATAGTGTCCTTTCTCTCTCTTGTATACTAAGCTAGTTCTATGCAA
>JBBPQW010000516.1:0-18215 GCA_038092695.1 Boletus rubropictus
GGAGTTAGGGCTATTAATGACCCTGCAAGGGTCAGAGCTGATATATTTTGGTTCTTTTGCAAATGTCAAGTCTTTCCAAAATGGCCAAACATTGGGACACTTATTTGAGCCACTGTAAGTACATAAGTACTGCTCCATTTTGTGATTTAGTTGCTTGGTTTGTCCATCCGTCTGGGGATGGTAGATGGTAGAGATCTTCTGAGAAATCCCGAGGAGTTTGCACAGATCTGTGGTAAACTTGGATATAAACTGGGGTCCATGGTCTGATATGACTGTCGAGGGGAGGCTGTGGATACACCAAACATTGTCTCTAAATATTTTAGCTAAGTCCATAGAAGAAGTGTTTTTTGTGCACAGCACATAGACAACTTCTTTAGAAAAATGATCTACTATAGTACAGACGGCATCAAAGCTATTTGAGATCGGTAGTCTGGTAACAAAGTCAATAGAAATATCCTTCCATGGCCTTTTGGCTACTGGGAGAGGTAATATTTTTTCTGCCAGTGCTTTTTGCTTTCCCTTCGTGAGGGCACACCCATGGCAGTGTTCTACATATTTAATAATGTCTTTTTTCATAGCAGGCCAAGAAAAAAACTTGGCAACCTGCTGATAGGTACAATATTGTCCGGTGTGACCCGATATGGGTTCATCATGGCAAATGCCTAAGAGTTTGATGCGGAGCGCCTCAGGTACAAAGACTTTTTGCTCTTTATCTTTGATAAATAAAGAAGAAGAACTATCGTAAGAATATCCTGATATATAAATGTTTTTTATTTTTTCTGATTCTTTTTTCAGTTTTTCTTGAAAAGGTGAAGAGAGAGAAATGTTTTTGACAAATAGTTTTTCTGGTAATACAATAATGTCCTTGTTGAGATCTAAGACCGCGTCTCCATGGTCCAGTCATTGAGATAAGGCATCGGCCCGATTTTGCGATCTGGGCTTATAGATAAAGACATAATTAAACTCTTGGAGAAAGGCATGCCATTGTGCTTGTCTCCCAGACAGCATTTGTGGCTTTTTCCAATATTTGAGATTCTTGTGATCTGTCCAGATCTCAAATTCAGTATGACCTATTAAATAATGGCGCCATTCTTCTAAGGCACGAATCACTGCTAAAAGATCTTTATCATAAATAGGATAGTTCCACTCTGTGGAATTAAAAGAATAAGAAAGGAAGGCACAAGGCCTCCTTACCATATCTGGACATTCTTGCCATAATACTCCTCCTGTGGCAATGTCCGAAGCATCTGTTTCTACCCACATTCTTCTCGAGCTATCTGGGTAAGCGAGGAGTGGGGCTTTCGTGAACTTCTTTTTGAGGGCCCTAAAAGCGGCCTTTTCTTCTATACCCCATCGGAAAGGGGTGTTCTTTTTTGTTAAGTTATTCAGAGGGCGGGCGATGTCGGCAAAGCCCTCGATGAACTTCCTATAATAATTACATAAACCTAAAAACACTTGTACCTGTTTCAAGCATGTAGGCTCTGGCCAATCTTCAATGGCAGCCGTCTTTTTGCCCTGCATTTGGATGCTGTCTTTAGAAACTACCATTCCTAAAAAGTCTACTTTGTCAGCAGAGAAAATACATTTTTCTGGTTTGACAAATAAATCATTCTCACGCAAGCGCAAGAGAACTTCCTTCACCAAGTTTTCATGTTGTTCCTTGGTTTTACCCTTGGAGAAGACCATGATATCGTCCATGTAAATTATTACAAATGCATACATGTTGTTGAAAATGTCGTTCATCATTTCCTGAAAGGTAGGGGGTGAGTTCGTGAGACTGAAATACATAACAGTCGGTTCATAGGCTCTGATAGATGTTACAAACGCCACTTTCCATTCATTGCCTTTTTTGATATGAATATTATTAAATCCCCATCTAAGATCCATTGCAATGAAGATGTCAGCACCTTTAAGCTGATCAATCAACTGTGAGATCAGGGGTAACGGATAAGCATTTTTAACCATTCCGTTGTTTAAATATTGATAGTCCATAACGAGACGTTTTTTCCCATCTTTTTTGGGGATAAAGAAGACCGGCACCGTTTGAAGCGACTTACTAGGCCTAATATATCCTTTTTTTAATTCTTTTTCTATAAAATTACGAATTTCCTCATTTTCTATATCCAACATAGGAATAACCCTACCCTTCTTAGGAATGAAGTCAGGTTTGAGATGTATTGCATGATCCCAGAGTTTCCTTATCAGCATCCGAGAAGACTTGTTCTCAGAGAATCGGTCCAAGAAGTCATGATAGGCTTTAGGTACCTTTGCTGCGACTTCAGGTTTTATGCTATGTACATCTACGAATTGCTGTTCTACAGCTTGCTTAATTAATTGGCACTGTTTAGTGCATCGTCCATAAGAAATGGTCTTTTTGACCCAATCTATCATAGGGTTATGGCGACTAAGCCAATCATACCTGATCATCATGGCATGTGATCCTAAGGAGATCACAAATGCCTCTATTGCTTCATAATGTCCATGAATTGAAATAAATAATTTTACCTTATGCTGTATCTTACCCACTGCTCCTTGAGAGCCATCAGCGTTTAAAACAGTCACAGGTTTTTCCAAAGGTATTAATTTAATTTGGTGGCTTTCACAGTATTTTTTGTCTATAAATGTGTTCATCACTCCAGAGTCTAACAGAGCTCGTAGAGTTCTTGTCCTCCATTGAGTCTGACTCTGGTATGTGATGGCCACAAGAGGAGAAAAGTCTCCTCCACATGTTAAAGAACTTTTTTCTGTAGGGATTTTGTTAGTAAATAGTGAAGAGGAAAATGTATAGTCCAATAGGGAATCAAGCACACTATTGTTTGAGTCCAGTGCCAAGCTCCGTGAAGGAGATCCCCTTTTGGACTTTGAACTACCTGATATTAAATATGTAAGAGCCGAGCTAATAGTACATATGGGGAAGTCTTCCTCGCAGCACAGCTCAAGGTTCTCGGATTTCATTCTTTGAAGTGGCCAACTGGCTGGCCTGTTTGAATTACTTACCATGGGCAACTGGGTCTTCCCAGAAGGACGCTCCCACTCTGGCTGGCCTGCAGAGCTTTCGCTCCTGAGACCCCACTCGAAAGTTGAAAAAGAACAGGAATAAGGTGCTGAAACAACAGGTTTTTTCTCGGTGGTAGGGCTGCTACTTGTCCTTAGGACTTCTCTGGTCTCCTGCCCAGCTGTACTATGAGTAGGACTAATGTTACAACTCATTGCGTGCGATACACAGTCCAATTTTACATGTGATAGTACTTCATAAATATTTCTGAGCTGACTATCATAGCCCAGAAGCCAATTGTAAACTATTTTTTCTTTTATTTCTTTTCCACTTTTTTCTTCCTTTTTTAATTTTGAAGGTCCGTGTCCGCTGAACACCTTACCATTCAGGAACTGCTTCCTTTTAAAGAGTCCGCGGCTTTGGCTTTCATCTCAGCCATAAAGACATCAAGCCAATAAGCCCATGCTTCTTCTCCCATGTAGGCCTGCCTACTTGAGGTGCTGGGTTGTGCCTGAACCTGTGCAGCCTGTACTTCTGGTGATTGCACTTCCCAAACCTGTTCATAGGAACCGGTGTCCTCATTTAACACCCAAGTTCCAATTGCCCTATTCTGAGCCCAGGGTTGGGCTTGTCCTTGTGGAGGTTGAGGCCTCCGGTTGGGATTTTTTGGGCAGTTTCATTTAATGTGCCCTGGCTTCCCACAGCCGTAACATGTCCTTGTGTCTGGAGCAGTCTTTACCGTGTCAACAGACATCGGGGCTCCTCTGCCCAGTTGAGTGCCCATTTGAGTAAACTAGGGGGGCTGTTCCCAGGGTCCAGCAACCCAAGGTTGCTGGAACCATCCTTGTTGCTGTGGCTGTTGGCTGCCACAGCCGAAGTTCATTCCATGCTCAATTGTGGCTGATTCGAAAGCCCTGCCCACTCTTTTGTAGGCGGCTATCAATGTCTGCAGCCGTTCTTCTTCGGCTGGCACATTCATATGAATCTGTAGATATATACGGGGGATCCACTCCCGTTTTGAGGAGATTTATAGCATGGTTCTCTTCCACATTGGCCTCTCTTGACAGAATGTCAAACCTTTGCAGAAAAGCATTGACCAGGGTGTTATTCTGCTTGAGGTTTTGCAAAGTTCTCAAACTCTCGTGTATAAAAACATCTATTTGAAAATGCTCTCTGATGTCTTTGAGGAGGTACGCCCAGTCTGGCCAGACCACATCTCCTCATTGAACTCCTTGCTGGTTGAGTTCTTCTTCTTCTCCATAGTACTCCTCTAGCCGGAGTCTTGCATAAGCAGCTGCTTTCCCTTTCATATGGGAGAGGACCACTACTGCCCTCAACTTGTCCAATTCCCATTTTTGGAGGGAAACCCAAACTTTGATGCTGGCAATCCAGTTATGAAACTTGGACCGCTCTCCTTCCCAGTCTCCTGGGTCGGCAACTTTCTTAGTAATAGAGGTGCTATCCCTCTTTCATTCTTATAAAAATGCAGCAAGGAGCTGCTTCAAGTCTTTGGCCTCAGAGGCCATCTTGGTGTGGGTCGGAGAGGATGGTGGGGAAAGATGTAATCAGGAAAAGGAATCTTCTAGTTCTTCTTGGGGGTCCACTTCGAATTCTTATCCTTACTGTCCACTATCTTCCAAGTGAACTCTGGGAACTTGACAGACGAAGGGTCATAAAAAGTATTTTTTCGAATGCAGGTAATAGTGTCTGCGTCGAAAGGATTCATAACAGGTCTTCTTTGGCAATCCTTTTACCAAAACCACACTACACATACACTAAAGTATCAACTTATTTAGAGCTAAGACAGATGCTCTACCTTCCTGGTCGCAAGGGATTAACAAAATGATATAACCTCAGCCTAGCAACTTTCACGAGCAGTTACTAGTTGGTTTTTACAAACCAGGCATGACCCTGGTGTGGACTATCAACCCAAAGGGGCAACTAAGAAGGTTCTTTCTAGCAATACAAAAATGTGTGCTTCCTAGGCACTCCCCTAAAAGGCATTGGGGGACAACAAAAACAAATATGGGAAACTCCCCGGACGAGACCCTATTTCTGGGTGGCGAAAAGTCCCTTTCACAAGGTGACACTCGTAAAGCCGTCAAGTGGCTCTCAGCTCTTGTTCCCTTAACCCTAGGACCCAGGTAGTGTACTAAGCTTTGACCAAGTGTTATGCTCTTGCGAACACACCACTAGCTGCAGCCTTTACAGCCTATACACTAGAGGCTGGCGATGATAGAAGGAGAAGGAAATGATGGAAAGAGCTAAAGCACACCAATCAGACGGTTTTAACCCAACTAGACAAGTGGTCAAAGCTGGAGATGCCAGCAATGAGCACAAGCCTTTATATATTGTACAAGGATGCGCACAAACCAAGCAGTGCGTGTGACTAATTACTATACAAGTACATAGTATTCTCATGGAGGCAGTGTGGAATGGAAGAGAAGCAGTGGAGATTAAATAGGCATGTAAATTATGAGGCATGATGTCATAGTCTAGAGCGGTCTAGACTTGGGTCATGTGCATGCTCCCATGATCACGTGCACTGGTCACGTGACTTTGAAAGTAGAAGGCGAAAGTGAAAAGTTAGGTTGGAAAATAGGGGTTCATAACACTGTGAGTTGAGCTCTGTGGGTTCTTGGTGAAGACCACATCTCTTAAAGTCTCAAGATGTCCATTCCTTGCTACCTGTGGTCTTGTGGGTTGGGGTTGGTGCACCCTTTCCCTCATTGTTGTTTGTCAGCCAGTGCAATGTGTGTCTCGCAAGTAGGGTCCACAACAAAAAGTGTAATTGTGCTGTTATTTATCTGTTTCTGAGTCATCTAGTAGATTTCTAAGCATACTATGAGTCCTGTTTAGAAAAAAATAACTAGTTATTTTTGTATCATTCATGCTCTGCATCCCCAGTATGCATGTATGCTGACTCCAATGTGCAAGTGAAAGGTTTGTCAATCACCTTTATATATTTTTGCAAGACCCGCACCACCTGAAGAGCCTTGTTATGTGCTGGAATGCCTTTAACATTTGCATCACCACCAGAATCATCTATACCAATGTTGTCCAATTCCAAATTCTCCTCCTGTGTGTTTTTTGCACCCATCACAGCCTTGTATATGTCTTGGTCCATTACATCAAAGGTGTTGTGAGCTTCAGTGGCCAGATTGAGAAGCTTGGCAAGGTTAGAAAATTGACAGGTTTTATACTGTAATGACAAAGAATTGAAAAATTGGGTTGTTGTTGCCATCTTGGGTCATGATTATATAATAAAACTTCCTAATTTAGAAATATCTTGGCAGTAACATATGGGTTATCACCTCCAAAATAGCTATGGATTATAGATTATGGGTTATGTTTTCAAAATTACCACAAACCAACTTGGGAAATTGGAAAAGATATGGGATATGAGAGGTTATGGGTTATATGGGATATGGGTTACAAGAGTGTCGACTGTACACATTAGGTTTCCAAATATGGCAATTCTAAGCATAGCACATTTGCTACACTTTGACAAGACAACACTGCACACAACATGGTAATCAAAAATGTGCACATTGTGTAGACTCTGGCAACATCAACACTACGCATCCAAAAATGGAAATTTCCACATATGGAAATAAAAAAGCGCAACAATTGGATAACTCTGGCAGTACAACACTACACATCCAAAAAAGGAAATTTCCATATAAGAAAATACAAAATGTGCAACAATTGGTGGACTCTAGCAACACATCACTACATATTCAAAAAAGGAAATTTCTATATGTGGAAATTTCCATTTTGGGATGTGTAGTGTTGATGTTGCCAGAGTCTACACAATGTGCACATTTTTTATTACCATGTTGGGATATATAGTGTTGTCTTGTCAAAGTGTAGCAAATGTGCTATGCTCAGAATTGCCATATTTGGAAACTTAATGTGTAGTGTACAGTTTATTAGCACTTTTGGTAGTGTTGCTAGCTTTGTGTTGCATCACCACTGCACAAAAATTTTGCCAAATCAGAAAAAAAGCCAAAAACATGATTTAGTGGACATCAAAACTCACATCTCTTGTACACCACATCAAACTCGACCAAACAAATGGCTGGGCCATACATATGGGGTGAGTGCAACAACTACACATGGTAGTCAACTTAGCTAATGCTACACTTTTTCAAGGTAATGGTCTATTGACTACACTTTGGTACGCATTTTTGGTACACTTGGTAGTCAACTTTGCTAATGCTACACTTTTTCAAGGTAATGGTCTACTGACTACACTTTGGTACGCATTTTTGGTACATTTGGTAGTCAACTTTGCTAATGCTACACTTTTTCAAGGTAATGGTCTACTGACTACACTTTGGTACACATTTTTGGTACACTTGGTAGTCAACTTTGCTAATGCTACACTTTTTCAAGGTAATGGTCTATTGACTACACTTTGGTACACTTTTTGGTTGCACTTTTAATATGCTTTTGATATACTTTCTGACTTCACATTTGAGTCAGAGAGTGTAGTCAAAATGTGTACTCAAAGTATAGCAAAGAAGTACAAAAAGTACAGTGAAAGAATGTACATAAAGTGTAATAATAAAGTGTACAAAAGTGTAGTAATATCATATATGAAGGAAAAGTTGGCAGCAAGTCTATATTTTTGCTAATTGTAATTAATGTAGGATATAGTGAGATGTGGAATATATTTGATTTTGATTTGTATTGTGTTTGTGTAATTATCAGTGTAGTGCAAAAGTTATAGTCAAAGAGTATAGCAAAAATGGATGAAAGTGTAGTGAACAAGTGCACAGAGAGTGTAGTGACGAGTTTAGTAATGAGTGTAGTGAAAAAGTATAGTGAAAAGTGTAGTAATGAGTATAGTGAAAAGTGTAGTGATGAATGTAGTCAAAAGTGTAGTGAGGAGTGTAGTGAACAAGTGTACAAAGAGTGTAGCAAAGAGTGTAGTGAAAAGTGTAGTGATGAGTGAGTTACTTATTAACTAGAGTACTGGTTGACTGGACCACTGAACTACTGGACTACTGGATGACTGGATGACTGGACCACTGGACTACTGGATTGACTGGACTACTGGATAACTGGATGACTGAATGACTGGATGATGGGACTACTGAACTACTGGGATACTGGGTTGACTGAACTACTGGATAACTGGATGACTGGATGACTGGACTACTGGATGACCAGACCACTGGACCACTGGGTTTATTGGGCTATTGGATGACTGGATGACTGGACCACTAGACTACTGGGTTAACTAGACTACTGGATGACTGGATGACTGAATGACTGGATGACTGGACTACTAGACTACTGGGCTACTGAGTTGACTGATCTACTGGATGACTAGATGACTGGATGACTGGACCACTGGAATACTGCATGACAAGACCACTGGACTATTGGGTTGATTGGACTACTAGATGACTGGACGACTGGATGACTGGACTACTGGACTACTGGGCTACTGGGTTGACTGAACTACTAGATGACTGGATAACTGGATAACTGGACCACTGGACTACTAGGTTGACTGAACTACTGGACCACTGGATTGACTGGACTACTAGGTGACTGGCTTGACTGGTGTACTAGGTGACTGACATGACTGGAGTACTGGGTGACTGGATCACTGGACTACTGAGTTACTGAAATCACTTGTCAACTGGAATACTAGACTATTGGACTACTGGGTTGCTGGGTTGCTGGATTACTTGGTTGCTGAAATCACTTATCAACTGGATTACTGTATTATTGAATTGCTGGGCTAACTGGAATACTTGCTTGACTGGAGTACTGGATGACTAGCATACTAGAATCACTTATCAACTAGACTACTGGATTACTGGAATATTGGGTTACTGGAATCACTTGTCAACTGGACTACTAGACTACTGGACTACTGAAATAACTTGTCAACCAGCCTACTTGATTACTGGTATATTGGAATCACTTGTTAACTGACCTATTGGATTACTGGATTACTGAAAACTATTGAATGGCTGGAGTACTGGAGTCCTGGGCTATTGAGACTACTGAAAGTAATGAAATTACTAGAGCATTGGGATACTGGACTATTTGACTACTGATACTATAGGAATTATTGGAGTACTGGGCTAATGGAATACTGGAATACTAGATATACTGGAATTCCTGGAACACTGGAATCCTGGAATACTAGCATACTTGGATACTAGAGCTCTGGAATACTGGGATACTGACACTACTAAATTAACTGGCTCCAGTCATTCCAATAGGTCTAGTTATTCCAGATTTTTTGCAGTTTTGCTAATGCAGAGAGGGATCCTGGAGGATACCCAACCACACATCTGCCCAGGAAATCTCTTTGGTGGTGGTGGTCAGTTGATGTAGGCTGGGAACAGGCCCAATTTGCGAGTTGGCAATACCAGCTATTAAGGGGGGACTTTCATCATGCAAGCTATTGCCAGTGTCTTCTATAGGAGTGAGGTGGATGTTGTCTCCAATAATTGGATGCTTACCCTGTGCTGTGGGATGATATGCATAGAGTCCCCTGCTTCAGTTAGGGATCAGCTGAGCAACAAGGTCAAAGTGGATAAATCCTTGTGATTTAAATAATTTTGCATATGGATGAGATGGATGATATATTAGGGAGTCATTCTGTCCAGATTCAAATGACATGCATCTTGACATATCTACTTCATACATCACTTTGTTTGAATGAGATATCTATGCCATTTTTATCACTGTTTGTAAAGCCTGAGGCAGTCTTGAGTTTGACAACAGCTTCATATCACTTTTTTATTTGGTAGATAATTAGTGATGGATTAATATGTTAATAAAAAAAAACTCACAATCCCAAATCTATGCTCACATACATCAGTATCTTTTACACCCCCCTCAAATTCCAGGAAATCCTTCACCAATAGTGATGTGGCTGCTGTCCATGTTGGTTTCTTGAAGATACCACCATCTCCTGCCTTGGGGAGCTCCTGGGTGAGAAAATTGAGTAGTGTGGTAGTTTCCACATCCATCCATTTAGTGGCCTGCTTGCGAATCTTTTGACTATGGGTGCTCAAGGTCTCAAGGGGGTTTATAATTACAGCATAACCCCAGAAGTGCAAAAAATGATTGGAGGATATGCTATTAGACATTTAGGTCAATTACAAAGGATCTATGTGATTATGCTACTCTCCCAGGTGATCTGGGCACTGCTAGGTAGGAGTTCCTAGTATATGTGGCCCAAAATGAAATGTTTCAGTTTGATATTTTGCAGTCTGTTCAGGACCTTAGCAATGTTAGATAAATTTGATTTCCAGTAGAAATGAGTTGTGACCCTGCCTATGTGTACATATTAGTAACAAACCACCTAATATGCCTGAAAAAGAAGCCTACAGTAATAAGGCTGAGCACTGAATTATGTCACCCAGTCTTTTCAGGCTTGCAGCCACTTATTCATTGATATCAGCAATAAATCATGTCCCAAATACCCTATTACCTTAGCAGAAATAGCCCTTCCTACTACTAGAGACCAGTAGGCCTGTGCTGACTTTAGGAACTAATATCCTTATCACTAGTGTTGCTATAATTTGGTTTTCAATTTTGTGATTTTTTGAATGGTTTTTGTTTATAGCATGCTTATTTTTTAATAAATCATAATATTCTCACTGAATGAAATATATCCAATATCTATATCTATTAACTGAGAAAAAAAATCACATTAATTCATTTAGCCATTTATAAGATATAAGTCTAATATTAAAATTGGTTCCAATGAAACTACAAATTAGTTTGAATAGAATAACTTAATATTGGCTGCTTCAATTAATATAATTTTAATTAAAGCTTATAATCATTGTAAAAACCATGGTTTTATCTCTATATGTAATAATTTTATAATAAAATAACTGAAATAAAAATAAGTGGTTTGAAACTACAACAACACTACTTATTCCAATCTGGCAATACTTCCTGCATTGATATTCCCATTACTGCCAGCCACCAACTGTTAAACAGCTGAATTAGGCAGCTGCAACATCTGCAGAAAATATTGGACTAAGCAAGGATCGAACTTGCAACCATCTGTATATGCAACTAGATGCTCTACCACTGAGCTACTAGTCCAACATAAGAGAAGGCTAGTAACTATAGGAGGTGGAGTTAACCATTACTAGGCAATGCTTCAATAGAAGACTGATAGTGTCCATAGTGTGGCTAAGTCGTAGCTATTGTCTCACCATATCCAACACCAACTTCCCATGCCCTCTTCTCCTCTTTTCTCATTGTCATTGTTGCTGCTGCTATTGTGCACACTACCAACATGCTGGATATTCTTCACTACTGATCTACCTATCCAGTTGTATATACAAGCTTCTTTCCCCTCCTTTTGAGCTTCATATCTGTTTATGTGATGTTACCTGTCTAGCACACTATTCCACATGTCATCCTTATCTCCTGCTTATCATTTTTTCTCCCCACTGCTCTTTTCATTCTTTGTTCATTGTTTTGAGGTTTCTAATGTTGCTCTTGCTTCCTGTGCATCACCCCTTTGTCTGATATATCTTGCTCCATTCCCAACCATCCTCAAGGCTTTTTGTACATTGTTTCCTCCTCTTTGCATGCCATTTAACTTCTTATATACTATCTCTTCATTTAAATAGTTGTCTCCTTGTTTGGCATATCATTCCTACCTTTTCCTTGGTGATTTCTGCCTTTTTACTTCCAATGGTCTCACTTTCATCCCTTACTCTGCATATATTCCTTGCTTCTACTATATGATCCAATCTGCTTGTATATAGTTTTGCTTCCTGCACAAGCTATGACCTTACCCTCCTGCTTGGCACATTTTTAACACACTATTTTCACCTCTCTTTATCTGTTTCTAATTTCTTTGAGATGCCTACCAGCTGTCAAAGTCCAGTTCCTTTGAATTCAAGTCTAATCAGAGGTCCAAGGGGTTGGAGTAGGAGGAAGAGAATAAGGGATGAACAGAGGATCTGGATCAAAATCTGGGTGGAGTCTGATGTATTAACCTAGGAGGATTTGGCATAGGACTTATGTATCACACCTTTGCCAGGCTTATCGATATATTCATACTTAGTATTTAAAAGTCCAGTTGCCAAACCAGTAAAAAACCAGTAACTGAACTGGACCAGACTGCAGTTGCAGTCTCAAGCATATTGGAATACCACTGGTTACAGTCTTTTATTTTGCAGCTAAAGTCTATGAACCAATAGCTAACTGGTTGTGACCAGTTTTGAAAAGAACTAACTATCTACTAAAGGGAAGTATATGATGATACAATGAACTATACATAAACAACCTCATCAACATGATTCCACTCACCCAATCCTGCTTCTCTCACAGCTAGGTCCTTAAAGTTTCCAATAAAGATCTCATTAATTTCAGCAGAATTCTTCTTTGCATGATCTATGATTGAGTTGTGTCAAGAATGCTTAAGGACTTGAAATTGTTCAAATCTGTCTGCACCAAGTTGAGAATGGTGGTCAGTTGCAATCTTGGCACTTGCAGAAAACAACCATTTACAAGATACCAAGGATGGTGGAATTGCACATATATGTAGAACTATATGAGTAGTCACTAAGAAAAAGGTAACTACCATATGAAAGTTCTAAGTACTGCTGATTATGTAAGCACAGTGTGTACCACACATCATTTGTAATATCCAACACTCCCCCACAAGTGGAAGTATGTCTAATCAAAAGAAACAAATGAAATGAAGTAAACCTGTAGAATAATTCTCTATATAGCATCAATATACAGTGACTCACAAAATTGTCCCAATGTTTTGCATATTTTTATTGTTTATTAAATAACTTCCAAACACAAACAAATATCAGCAAAGTGTTAGTGTATAAATACACATATTTACTTGGGGCTAACTATGTGTAAAAGAATTATGTAATTTGGATCAGAAACTATGGAGATATATGCAATTCAAAATTGATACTCATTGGGACAATTACAGTGACCTCCAAAACCATTGCAATGCCTAATCCTGATGTGGTGTGTGCAGCGCACCACAAACACCCGTGTGAATTCCGCTTAGCTTTGGTGGGGACAAACAAAGTACACACTCTTGGCTACAATCTGGCCTTTGGATCATGTGATTTAGCTCAGAGGCTGTGGAGTTATGTTTATTTCAAAACAGCAATATTATTGCAACAGTTTTGCACCTATTGGTATGAAGTGGGTATTAGTACTTGGTATAGCCTCCTTTTGCCTTGAGAACTGCCACAACCCTCCTAGGCATGCTTTCAATCAACTTCTGACACTCCTCAAGTAGTATCCCCTCCCATTCCACCTGAACTCTCTCCCATAACTCATGAATTCCACTAGGATGGTGTTCTTGATCTGCTAGCCTTCTTTTGAGGTGACTCCAGAGATGTTCAATGGGGTTGAGGTCAGGAGATTGTGCTGGCCATATCATAGTCCCAAACTCCTGCTCTCCAAGCCACTCTTTCACCTTTTTACAAGTATACTTGGGGTCATTGTCTTACTGAAAGATCATGTTAGGAGGATCTAGACCATAATGCTGCAGAGTATTTAGCAGCTCATCCTTCAAAATCTGAAGGTAAAGGTCTCCATCCATTCTACCATCAATCTTGGCAGTATAGCCAACTCCCTGCCAAGTCATACACCTCCACATCATGAGAGAACCTCCTCCAAACTTTAGGGTTCCTTCAACCAATCTATTATTAAGCCCTTCACCTGCTTTTTTCCACACCCATTTTTGCCCATCTGACCCTAGGTGATTGATTTTAGTCTCATCAGACCATACTACCTTCTTCCAGTCCTCTATAGTCCAATCCTTATAAGCATAGGCAAAATCCAAGCGAGCCTTGCAATATCTAGCTGATAGAAGGGGGTGTTTAGACTTCACCACAGCCTTCATACCAGTTTTTTTCAAGTGCTGGCATACTGTAGTAGTAGAGATGGGTTGGTTGACCACATTGATAAGAGCCTTGGTCACCTGGACAGCATTTTCTGCCTTTTCAGATGAGATGAGACGAATGGCATGACAAAGATTGGTAGGAGAAAGCTTGGATGGGCAACCTTCAACAGACTTCTGAAGCTCAGAATGCTCTTTGGAGCGGAGCCTGAATATGGTATAGGCATGGAGACCAGTGGTGGAGGCAATAGAATGAGCTGACTGGCCAGCATCTAGCATAGAGAGAATGGTGTTTTTTTGAGTAGAAGAAATGGATCTCATGATGATGTGGTTGGGAATAAAGAAGTGTGTGAACTATTTCAAACTCAGACATAATATTTATATGTGCACCTTTGTTTGTATGACCAAACATTGCCACTTATGATGGTATTTCAACAAGATTCCACATTCTCTACCAATAGGTGCAAAACTGTTGCAATGGTATTTCTGTTTGGAAATAAACATAGCTCCACAGCCTCTGAGCCAAATCACATGATCCAGAGGCCAGATTGTAGCCAAGGGTGTGTACTTTGTTTGTCCCCACCAAAGCTAAGCGGAATTCCCACGGGTGTTTGTGGTGCACTGTGTGCACCACATCAGGGTTAGGCATTGCAACAGTTTTGGAGGGCACTGTATCATGGTATATATGTGTGTAATAAGTCATGATGTCCATAATCAAATCAAAAAGTAGCTATCTATAATATAATTCCATGTCTATTGTGCATAAAAAGACACCCAGGTTGTGCACATACAGTGGCTCAAATAAGTGTCCCAATGTTGGGCCATTTTGAAAAGACTTAACATTTGCAAAAGAACCAAAATACATCAGCTCTGATTCTTGCAGAGTCATTAATAGCCCTAACTCCGACCCGGAAAATGAGCCCTTATTCATGTGATTTGGTTGCCATGGCACTGAGATATAACATTTTCAAAATGACATGTCATTGGGACATTTATTTGACCATGATGTTATCAGTCATCTTTTGGTAAATAACATAATGTTCTGATGAATGCAATTCTTCAACCCTGTCTCATTATGTAACTTACATAACCATGGGCACTATAAAGAGCAGAAATACCACCCAGCTAACCCTATTTCACCATAAAGCCCATTTCTGCCTCTATTAGAGCCCATATCCTCTTTCTCTCTAAATCTGGTCTTTCTGCTAGAAAAATATCCTCCTAAACTGGTCTGGGGAAGTCCACTGTGGCCAGGGTCATCAAAGAGATTCATCCAGACAGGTAAAACATCAAATTAGGCCCTTTTTCCAAGCTTTCTCCTACTAACAAAAGAAGAATTGTCTCTAGTATTACCTCTGGCAAGGTTGAAAATGCTGTTCAGGAAACCCATCTTATTAATTCTACCCTCTCCTCTCCTGTCTCTTCCCAAACCATTCACAATGTGTTAAAGTCTGCATCTCTAAAAGCTGTAGTCAAGAAGAAAAAGCCACTTTTATCTGTGAAGCATAGGAAACATAGGCTGAACTTTGCTCTTAAGTACCAACACTGGACTGTGGAGGATGGTACTAGGGTAATTTGGTCAGATAAGACCAAGATCAACATGATTGGGTCAGATGGAAGGAAATATATGTGAAAACTGGCAGGAAAACCTTTCCAAGATAAGATGGTACAGGTGACACTTCAGGAACACAAAATTCCTAGTTCCTTTTATTGCTACACTTTCCTACATCCCAAGTTATGCATAGTGATATCTAATCATCATTGCTCCCTTCTTTATCTTTTCCTCTTATTTATTTTAGATGCCAGTTATCTTATCTTATCCAGCTATTGCTGAGGTATCTTATCTTATCAGGATAAGGCCATCCAAGTCCATTTCAGTTATTCTATAGTTTATCCACTTACCAGTGTATTCCTTACATTATAGACATTCTAGGCCATTCTAGTCCTTATATCACTAATCATGACATCACTCATGATGTCACTCCATTACAGACTATTCAAAACTCTATTCTAGACTCTTTCTTATCTATGATATCATATCCATAGACCAGGATATTGCTTATCATCCACCATTTACTTTATATAAATATACTTACTGCCAAGCTTACTCATTACCCATTTCCCAGGTCCTAGGGTTGGTATATGGTTAGCTATAGGGTATAATGCCATATCTAGGGTATAGGATATTGTATAGTAGTATATATAGTAAGAACTGAGTTGTATAGTAGTTAGTCTTGAAATATTTAGCCTAGCTTCATTCTTGACTCCCTGAGCTTTGCTCTTGTACCACATCTCTGGATTCTGCAAGCCTTTGTTTGCAGGCACAGTTCATGTCCTAATAGGACAATTAAGTTTGGAGGAGGTTCCTTGATGGTTTAGAGATGCATGGGCTGGAATGGAGTGGGGATTCTTGCAGAGGTGGAAGGGAGGATGAATTCTGAGCAGTATGTCTCCATTTTGGAGGATAATCTGCTTTCTACTATGGAAAATTCTGGAATTTCTAAAAAAAGCATTATCTTTCAACAAGATAATAATCCCAAGCATACCTCTAAAAGGGCCCAGAAGTGGCTGGAATCTCAAGTTATCAAGGTTCTGGATTGGCCAGCACAATCTCCAGACCTTAATCCTATTAAACATCTCTGGCAAACTCTCAAAAAGAAGCTCAATAGCTATGCAACACCACCAAGAGGGGTTTGGGAGCTTTGGGAAAGGATTGATGTGGAATGGGGCAAGATAGAGGTTGAGGAATGTTAAATATTGATAGAAATCATGCCTAGGAGACTAGAGGCAGTGATAAAGGCAAAGGAAGGGCATATTAAGTACTAAAATTACAGAATAGAAATGTTGCTCAAATAGGTGTCCTAATGACATGTCATTTTGAAAATGTTATATCTCAGTGCCATGGAAACAAAATCACATGAATAAGGGCTCATCTTTAGGGTAGGAGTTAGGGCTATTAATGACCCTGCAAGGGTCAGAGCTGATATATTTTGGTTCTTTTGCAAAAATCAAGTCTTTCCAAAATGGCCCAACATTGGAACACTTATTTGAGCCACTGTATCCACATCATGTTAACATGTTAATTGCATACAACCAGATGACCCAGTTGTGTGCAATATTATAGGAAAAATCATGGCATAACCATGACTTATTTACAAAAAGGCCCTAGTATGTAAAATGGACCTACTATGTGCAGCTACCCCTCCAGCACCATGATAGTATTATTCCTAGGGGTTTGTGGACCCTCTGAATCAATTTGAAATACTTCCAAGACCAGTTGAGATTGTCTTTATGGCTATTTATGCTCAATGAGCAAATCACATCATTACTTCCATATTTTAAAACATGACTGCCAATTTTCATGAGTAGGGGCTCAAAATGTTCCCAGAGATGTCTCTGCCATTCTAGATACTTATCAGAGCAATCCATAATATTAAATTAGAAATCCAATTGCCAGATGGCCCTATAAAATGTTGTTGGATATTTGTAATTATAATTATTACATGATTGATATAAATCCCATGGCACTAGTATTGGCCCTTAGGTGGCCACAAGGCATCACTGGTGACATGTTTTCCCACTGCAGAGTCTTCTGACCACTTTTGTTTCAATCTCATCCCACTATATAAAGCTAGTGAGTTTCAACTTAAGTTCTCAAATCAACACAGGTCTAATGAATCTATGACAAAACAGGCCATTAAGGCAGTAGCTTCCCCTCAACAGGTAACTTGTCATTATCATCACTCACCTTCAGCTCACTCCTCCAACTCCCCCAATCCATCTCTAGAAAATGGTCAGGAAATATCTTATAACCCTCATTGAACTCTAATTGTTTTACAAAAAATAAGGTATGATTCCACAAGCTATAATATTTCATCTATACTATAAGATGAAAAATCATATTTTCCAAAATGAGCTATCTATCCAAAGAATGCTGCAAAATTACTTCCATAACAAACTTCACTTTTTCTTCTTCATTCTCGGTAGCAAGATATTTGGTATAAAGCTTGTTTATTTTCTTAGATATTTGATCAGATATTCCAGATGCTTTATACATATCTACTGCCAAGAAAAAGGGATTTTCAGATTGGTTTTGGACAAGAGTAAAAGAATATTGAAGCAGTAGTATAAAATCTATTCGAAAGGTTATAAAGGTTATTAAAATCAAATTTTAATTAATTTACCAATGCCATTTTGAAGAACCTCTTTTTGTGTTATGGCTGCCCTTCTGGTCTATAATATGTCAAAAAATTAATATAATATTTATTTATAAATATACATACCATAGATGTTGCATTTCTGCCTTGATTATAACTCTAAAAAACATATGTAACTTAG
>JBBPQW010000517.1:0-18215 GCA_038092695.1 Boletus rubropictus
AAAACTGTTCCAATGACATGAGTGACTTAAAATAGATATATATCCACTGGACCTGAACAAAATCACATGACTCAGGGACCAAAGTTGTAGCCAAGAGTATGTACTTTGTTTGTTCCCACCAATGCTAAGTGAGATTCCCACATGTGTTTGCAGTGTGCTTCATGCACTGCATTAGGGTTAGTTATTGAAATAGTTTTGTTTCCCACTGTATTACAAGCCCTTGTGGTTAAGACTTGTTGCAGAATGCTGCATTAAAGCATTGTTCTACACTTGTTTATTCATCTATCCAAGTTCCTGAGTTTACCTATAAAGCTCTGTTTTATGGATATCATCTACCTTTCAAGCAATAAAAAGCTTCAAGTAGTTTGTCAAAGAAAACAAAGTTTTTTTTCCTCCCTTTCTCACATTTGATCCCAAACTTTTAGAAGTTGCATTTTGTGAGGACTTTAAGTGCTCAAATAGTATGCCCCTTTCACAGCCCAACTTTAAGTATTTTAAGCCAACTATTTTATCAAAGTGACCATTATTGTTCTTTTCTAAGAAAAGGTTGTTAAAACTGGGTTATCCTTTTCCATTGACAAGACCTCCCTCAATGCTACAGTACTTATGTACTAAAAACCCAACTCTAAGTACACTTGCAGCTGCACTCATAAAGAGGCTTTTGCTTCCATTGCTCATGATTTCTGGAATGATGTTAATAAAGAAGAAGATATTCTGTTGTTGACCAACACTTTCATAGCACCAGTAAGTGCTACTTCTGAAGACACTAATGATAAAAAATCACTTTTTTTATCAAGCTCATTTGTTACAGCACCAATATGTGCTTTCCCATCCACATTCAAAATCTCTATAATTTCCAAAACTAAGACATAGATGCTATATAATATAAGCATACAGCCACACTTTCTTTAAGCAAGATTGCTGCTATATTCACCTCTGTAATCCCTATGACCCTAGCACAATCATCTGACAACAGTTTGTTGAATGAAGAGAGCTCTATTGTGAGTTCAAAGAAGATAAAGCTGCAAAGCTCATTTGTCTACATTGCTAAGGCTTTTGAGTCACCAACTGCCCCTGCCAAGGCCTTGAACTGGCCTTTTCCAAAGACATCCAAGAACTCAATAAACAAGAGGTAGCCTGCTATAGAGTGTAGAGCATCCAAGGTTTAGAAGAGTTTCCTAACAAAGAGAGCCACCTCTCCTTTCTCATTCTGTGATAGTGGATTCAGGATTAAGTGCACCAAGTGTGGCAAATAGTGGCCATGTAGAGATCACTAGCCAAAAACTACAATTAGTTTACCTAGTACTACTTTTGTACTTAGTAGTAAAAGCAGTAATAGATATATTGTGTTACTAGTAGAAGAGTCTAGTGACATATCTGAGGGAATCTCTAGAATTGAATTCACCTCAGGAAAAACAGTTATAATCTGTGCTAAGAAGGAAAAGTGCCAAGAACTTAAGATGCTTATTACTAAAGAACATAAGACATTTGATACCACTTTCCAAAACAAGGGTAAAGCCAAGGAACTGCCAAGGATACAATACAATACCCCTTGGGCAAGATAGTAGTTATCTGTTCAAAAGACAAGAAGGTTGTTCAGGATAAATCAAAGAAAATCCTTAAGAATCCCAATACTAACATATAAGTTGAGCATGTGCTAGCAAAGGATGTTCTCAAAGTAGTCCAAAAGAACCAAATAGTTCCACTTCCATTGAAAGAATCTCCAGGCACAGCCAGATATAATCTGTACTTTTCAGCAGCAGTGACAGTTCCCACTCATGGACAGATGTTAGTGTCCACCAGACTACATGTGACTATAGAGAAGGATCACTAAAGCAGAATTGTACCATGGTTGTATTAGGATCACTCCACACAAAGCACGGGAGGCCAATAGTAATAAAATCCAAATGTGAGGAAACTATGTACATGGGGATCGACTACTTATATACTGACTACAAGTTTAGGGTAGGCATGGAATGTGATGGAATGTTGTGGAATGTTCTAGACTACATGACGTCATAGGGGTATGGTGTAGGTGTAATATAATGTCTTAATCAGGTTAGACTGTGGTGACATCATGGAGCAACCTACACTCCAGATTAGATGGTGGTGATGCGATAAGATTAGATTAGATTAGATTAGATTAGATTAGAGGAAAAAGGAAAAGAATCGTAATGGAAAAGAGATGGTTCTGACATTACCCCCTTCTTAAGGCTGTCGCTCCGAAACAGCGGGGATGTCGAAGAGGTGAGAGGGTAGTTGGGTGAGTAAGGCAGCGAAGGACTTGAAAGAGGGATTGTTGAATAACAGGGTTTTGTCAACACACATAGGACAGTCACAATTCTCAAAATACGCTTGTTTGATAGCATTAGAATTCTTCTTGAGGTATTGGGTGATAGCTCCCTTGGCATTCATGAGGTGTGCCTTGGGTTCCCAGGTACGGTCTTCTCTTGGATATCCTTTCCAGTGAATGAGGAATTCAGTGCGACCTTGTCTTTGATGGGAGTCAACTATGTAATCTACTTCATACTCGGGTTTTTGTGAGATGACAACAGGAGGAGGAGGAGGAGGAGGAGGAGGAGTTGGCTTTGCTTGAGATGGGTAGATGCCAGAGATATATGGCCACAAATGTGACTCGTGAAAGACAGGATGGATCTTGTGCCAAGTAGGGGAAAGAGTGAGTTGGTAGGCAGTGGGACCGACTTTCTTTTTGACCTTGAACAGACCATACTGTTTATCTTCCAACTTCTTTGTTGGTCGATTGGACTTAATATGCTTGGTGTCTACTAACACCAAATCTCCTTGTTTATACTCTACAACCTTCCGAGTGGATCGGTTATAGTACTTCTTCATCTCTTGAGCAGCTTTCTCAAGCACCTCTTTCGTGCATTGGTGAAAGTCCTGCATTTGGGAGACAAATTCCTTGGCTTCCTTGGTCTTGACTTCCCTTGCTCTGTCCATAGTGATCAATGGTTGTTGGCCATAGTTCAGTAGAAAGGGGGAGTATTGGGTTGCACTGCTTGTCTTTTGATTGTGTGCAAATTTGGCTAGCACTAACCATTCCACCCAGTCGTTCTGTTTGTGGTTCACATAAAGATGGAGGTAGGTTTCTATTTCAGAATTTTTTCTCTCAGTTTGTCCATCGGTTTGGGGGTGGTAGGCCATGGACGGATTTCCCTCGATATGAAGGAGTTTGTAAAGGTTGGTCATGAAGGAAGAGACGAATTGGGGTCCTCTATCTAATATTACTTTCCTAGGGGTGCTGTGGAGCTTGAATACGTGATTGTGGAAGATGGTGGCTACTCCCTTAGCAGTTATTGTGGAAGATACTGGAAAGAGGTGAATCATCTTGAAGAACTGGTCGACGATAGTGAGAATGGTGTCTTTTTCTTGAGATTTGGGGAGTGGACCAATAATGTCAAGAGATATGATTTTCCATGGTAAGGAGGGGATTTCATTGGGAGTAAGGGGGGTATGGGAGGGAATGGGTCTCAGTTTGGCTTTTTGACAATGATCGCATCCTTGTATGTATGATTCTACATCCTTTCATAGAGTAGGCCAATAGAAGCGAGTCATAATGAGATCTCGCATTCTTCAGGCTCCTGGGTGGCCTGCTATGAAATGATCATGGTTCTCCTTAATTACTTGTTCTCAGAGTTCCTTGACCCATGGAATGTAAAGCAGGTTTTTCCAGTGGATGAGATCTCCTTTCTATGACCAGTGTAAATCAGCTTTTTTGAGACCCTTGATTGCGTACTTCTTGGCTTTTTTCTGGTATTGAGCTATTTGTGACTCTATGCTATGCCAGGTTTGGGCACGAGTTTCCACTTTCAAGTCAGGAGAGTCAGTAAAAAGATGATCAGGGAGGAGAATTTTAGCTTTGTTATCAGATGTTACCCCCTTCTCATAATCTGGCCTCCAGGACAGAGGATCTGCAGGGTTGGTTCTTCCCATGCAGTGGTGGATTTTGAAATCATATTCTTGTATAATTTGTTGCTACTGTGCTTGTCATCAGGAGAGATCAACAGGTTTCCTGTAGTATTCCAGATTCTTGTGATCAACCAACACCTTGAAGGGATGGACAGCTCCTAAGAGATATTGTCACCATTCTTGGAGCACATATATGATTGCAAGCATCTTGAGATCTGCTGCATGATAATTGCGCTCAGCATCGTTAAGGGACCTCAAAATAAAGGCTACTGGATGCCAGATGCTGTTTTGCAGTTGAGAGAGCACTGCGCCAATGCCAATTCCAGAACCGTCAGTTTCGATGTGGAAAGAATCATCGTCTGTGGACATGGCAAGAGCGGGAGCGGTGGTCAGTGTTTCTTTCAACTGATCCATAGCAGCTTGGCACTTCGGTGTCCAGGTGAAGTCTTTCTTTTCCAAGGTAAGAGCATTAAGGGGTCATGTGATAATGGAAAAGTTTTTAACAAATTGCCAATAGAAATTGAGGAACCCAAGGAAGCCTCTCAGCTGCTTGCGTGACTGAGGCACTGGCCAATCTCTTATGGCAGCTACCTTTTTGGGTTCCATCTTAACCTGATCTTGTGAGACAATGATACTGAGGAACTCCATTTTTTGTATCTTGAAGTCACACTTGTCATGATGCAGGTAGAGATGCTCTTGCCTTAGGATGCTCAGAACTTCTCGAACCACTTTTCAATGTTCTTCCAACGTTTTTGTGAATATCATGATGTCGTCTATGTACACAACAACTACTCCTCTGTCTATAAGCTATTTGAAGAGGGCATTCATCATGGTTTGGAAGATGGCGGGTGAGTTCATAAGCCCGAAAAACATCACCAAGGGTTTGAAGAGACCTCTATTCGTCCAGAATGCAGCCTTCTATTCATCACCTTCTGCCATCCATATGTTGTTGTACCCCCATCTCATGTCGAACTTAGTGTAGAACTTGGTGGACTTGAGCTTGTCTACCAGCTCGTTGATGAGGGGGAGGGGATATCGATTGTGAACAGTAATAGTGTTAAGCTTTCGGTAATCCTGTACGGGGTGGAGGCATCCATTCTTCTTCTTGATAAAGAAAAATGCTGAAGTGAAGGGACTTTTGGAAGGTCGAATTCTTCCTGATTTGAGGTTTTTCTCAAGGAAGACATCCAGTTCTTTCTGTTTGCCAGGTCCCAAAGGGTATGTCTTGCAGTCGATGACATGCTCTCCTGGGGTGAGCTCTATGGCATGGTCCCATGGTCGTCAGGAAGGCAGTTCGTCAAATGACTCTTTCACAAAGATGTCAGTGAAGTCATGGATGTATTCTGGGGTGGCTTCCTCAAAGGTCTTTTTCTTTTTGGCTGTGAACTCTTGAGCAGCAATGTTGGTGGACACATTGGCTATGGTCCAATTGATTTCTATTTGGAACAATCGCTCACCTTCAGAGTATCTTACTTCTTCCTCATCTTCGTCGTCTTCTATTAGTGCTGGTAAATGGTTGTCCTTGCACTGGAATTCGATCCGGCCTGTTGGCCAGTCGATCTTGGGGTTGTGAAGGCAAAGCCAGTCATAACTGAGGAAGATGGTGTTGGGTCCTAAATCAGTTACTGCTAAGGCTATTTTTTTGCTATGATCAAGGATTTGGAACTCAAGAACAGTGAACTCCATGATACTTTCTCCTTGATTTAGTGTCCCATCCATTTTATAGACCTTTATTGGACAGGGAAGTGGTGTCATAGGGATATCTTTGTCTTTTACAAACTTTTTATCGATGGAGGACCTGGTACAGCCAGAGTCAATAAGGGCTTGGGAATCCAGAGTCATGCCACTGTCCATTTTCAAAATGACAGGGACCTCAAGAGAGTTCTGAAGCCTTTGATGAGGGGATGCCTTTTTGAATTGTGGCTTCTTTTGAAGGTTGTGAAGCACCAGGTATGCTTCATCGTCACTCATTTTTCTGAGGTGACTGAGAAGATCCTTGTCAACTTCCAGTTGCTGTTTGGAATGAATGAACAATTTTAGATGGTTGAGTGCATGCTTTTCATCTTTCTGCACTTGTTGTCTCATCCACCTAATAGACCATGGGTCGACAGTGTTAAGCCAGTTTTGGCCGGTTCGGATCCTTCAGTTTCTAGTACTACCAAAGCCCTTGTGGCCCCTTTCCATATTGTCAAGGGTCTCAATTTCCTGTACTTCCGGGATAGAAATTTTTTCTAGTATTAGCTGCCCAATTTTGTTGGCTACAGCTACTCTATACTCCTTATCTGAATGATTGAGGAGAAGGACTTTTATTTCGCCTCTATAATCAGAATCGATGACTCCCGCTCCCATAGAAATGGAGGCCTTGACTGCCAATCCAGATCTCGGTGCAATTCTTCCATAATGATCAGGCGGAATTGCCATATGGAGTTTAATAGATACTAGGACCTGTCCCCTGGGAGGTACTATAGCCTCCTCCACTGCATAGAGATCATAACCTGCCACACCAGGTGATCCTCTGACAGGGAGCGGGATCTTACAGTCATCTCTCTTGACCCTTAGAGGAGAAGGCGCTCTGCACCCTGCAGCAAGTGGCCCTTCTTTTTGCTCGATATGAGGGAATACTATTTGACCATCAGGAAATTCTATCCAAGGTCAAGTCGTAATGTCTTTAGTAGGGGCATCCTTCTTGGCCACCTTACTTTTAGACTTGCTGTCATTCTTTTGAGTGGCATGCATGACCACTGTTTTGCCCGATGGATATTCAATACGAGATGTTCCAATTGAGTCTTCTACTTCCTTACTCAATTTGTAAAGTGATAAAACACTGTATCTATTCACACTACTTATTGGTACAGGTTTGGGAGTTACTTTACTACTAGCAGGCTTTGGCTTGTGGTCCCTGCATGGCCACTCTTTGCCACACTTTCCACACTTGATCCAAAAACCCTTAAAATTGGATGAGGTGGAGGGGATGACTTTCTCTCTTTTGACCTTGGGTTTGGTTGGTGCTCTGCGCTCATCAGTAGGCGGCCCGATGACGACCTTGGTCTTTTTTGACTGTTTTGGGGCTGCCCAGTCACTGGCAGTTGCGATTCTCACAGGCGAGTCGAGAATCCTGGAGAGAACTGATAATGCTTCGGTCTCTGAGTTGGGGATCTCTTCTTCTACCTGCGTAGAATTAGGGGTTTGTTCATTGTTGGTACTAGCGGCGAATAAAGCAGCCATCTCACTTGAAAAAAGCATAGTGGTTGCTGCATAGATGTCGGCCTCTGATACCAGAGTAGTTGGTGAAGCACATGGTGGTGCTGTTGAAAGGGTCTTGGCCGATGTTACTAATTGTTCATCATCAGGCTTAGTGGAAGGTGAGGCAGGGGTGTCTACTGCCTTGATAGAGGTTGAGGACGTGAGGGGAAGGTCATCATCCATGACATCATCCCAGGCATCACCTAGAATGGGTGCACAAGCTTCTTTATGAGCATGCTTATGAGTGTGCTTGGAGTTGGAATTCTGGTATCGAAGTACCACGGCATCAATGGAGGTTTCATCTAGAGTAGACACAGAGGACTGGCCAGTTACAACTTTATGGCCTGAGGGGAGAATAACAACTGCCATGTTGTTTTAGCAGATGGCTAAGCTGCTGAGTCAAGGCTAGAGAGGGATGGATGCAATGACTGAGTAACACCAAGGTGTCTCAGGTCTGATGGCGGTAGGAAAGGAAATGCAATGTCCATTCACTCAGAGTATTACTCTGATTCCTCTAAGTTAGGACCGAAGGCAGAAAGGGAATTAGGGGAGAAACTCTTTCTTCTTCATCAGGACGAACTCCTGGGCTTCTTCTCACCACTTGAGGAGTAGAGGCATTCACAGAACACAGTCCTTATAGACCAAAACTGAGAAGACTTGGTAGACAGTCAAAGCCGGTGTCGTACTACCAAATAACACTCGATAATGCAACTGATCTTAACCAAAATGAATTGGTGACAAGGGTGTGGGTGGGCACAGTCTCTAAAGAGAGGCGCACTGTGCAATGGCGGCAGTCTCTACCTCAACCAAGTCTCGGTGGTTTACCGCTGATCGTCAAGTGACCAGACACTAGCTGCTGTACGCGATGGCTGATGCGAGCAAACGTCCAAAGTGGAGCGATGCTTGGAAAGTGGAAGGTGGCTTCAGTGAAGAGCCTAGGCTCAGGAGTGGTGAAGAACAGGTTGAAGGTACTTAGGACTAGTGCTTAACCAGCACAAAAGGGGTACTATCTCCACTTGAAGGAAGCAGGATAGGCGAGATTGAAAACATTTTGAGAAAAGGACGACGGGCTTAAGAGGGCGCTACCGAGGTAATGTCGCACTCTGACTTGTGTGTGGAAGCTAAGGCTTGACCAGCACTCAAGGACGTGATAATGTGAAGAGTTGGTGATGGAGGTGAGCTCGCTGTGAAGGACAGCGAACTGCTAGGAAGAGGATATTTGGATTATATCAGGATCACTCCATACAAAGCGCAGGAGGCCAATAGTAATAAAATCCAAGCATGAGGAAACTATGTACACAGGGATCGACTACTTATATACTGACTACAAGTTTAGGGTAGGCATGGAATGTGATGGAACATTGTGGAATGTTCTAGACTACATGATGTCATAGGGGTGTAGTGTAGGTGTGATATGATGTCTTAATCAGGTTAGACTGTGGTGACATCATGGAGCGACCTACACTCCAGATTAGATGGTGGTGATGCAATAAGATAAGATAAGATGAGATTAGATTAGATAAGAGAAAAAAGGAAAAGAATCATAACGGAAAAAAGATGGTTCTAATAGGTTGGGCTTGGCAGTTAAAGCCTCAATAGCCACCAGAGCTGGTGTAATTGACTCCAATTATGAAGGGGAGGTAAAAATACTGCTCTTTAATCATTTAGATAAAGATTTTGTCATAAACCTAAAGAAATGTACAATAAGGTGCAAAACTGTTATGATATTTGATACTTTTGTAGTGTACATGGTATAATGCCTGCAGGTGTGGGAATCTTGCTTAGCATTGGTGGGAGGGTGCAAACTACTAATCCTTGGCTACAAAAAATATCACTAAGTCATGTGACCCAGGTCAAATTCTGAGGAGATATAGCCATTTTAATCCAAAGATACCATTGTAACAGTTTGCACCTTTTGATATGATTGGTAGAATTTCAGCTCAATAACAGGATAGTTGGTGTTTGTTTGTCATATAAATAAAGATACACATGTAAATATCATGTCTGAGTCTGAATTAGCTCACATGGCTTTTTGTTTCAAACCACTACCATTATAAGATCTCATTCTACCACTTAACAGAATATCATCCTTTCTTAGCTTGATGTTGGTCATTCTACTCACCCTATTGCCTCTACTACTGGCATCAGCATTGCTACCATCTCTAGACTTCATTCCAAAGAGTGTTCCAACTGTTACAGTATACTCTTTTCTTTATTTTGCATTATATGCACACTGTATAACCACTTAGCCAATTTTCATGGCTATTATCCTTCAGACTTTGCATGATTGTCCCCATGATCATGTTATATTCTTTATCTCTTACCTTATATGACTATCTTCAGCCAATGGCCATTCTTCCTCTTATCTCCTATCTTTGGCCTATGGCCATTCTACCTCAGGTTATATGACTTTTCTATTTCCTTTTATACACTTGGTCCATGCTTAGTTTATACTGGTATATAAACCTCACCATGTACACAGTACTCCCTAGACTAGATCTACTTGGATATACTGCTAAATCCTCGCAACTGATCCTTGGATCCTTTGACTTAGTCCCAAACCCAAATCCTCTATTGCAGTTAGAGGTTGAGCTGTGGTGTCACATTCAGAATGATACAAGAGGATTAGCTTCTTCAAGTCTATGCTTGTCCCTACCCAGTTCAAGCATAACAAAAGATCTAGTCTCCTCTTTTCTGGCAGCCATCATTGCTGACCAGACCATCCATTTGAAAGATTTCATCCTCGAAGAACCCTGAGTTCATGCCTACCAAAGGCAAGAATCCTATTTGCATATCTTCATATGAACTCTGACACCCAGAACCCCTTATCTCTGACACCTCATACTCCAAACCAGAACACAGATAAAGGTCAGAGGAAAAACCCCAATCAACTGACACAAAGCTCAAAGGAAAAACCCCAAGCATCAGCCGAACTGAAGGACCTGCTGAGCCAACAAAGAAACTTATGCAGTTAGAACCAACTGTAGGACCATGCCCCAAAGTCACTGCAACTAAAGGATTCATAGAGCCCCCAAAACCTCTTGTGGTTAGAACTCTGACCAAGATGTCAATGATGACAAAACCCACTAAGCTCAAGATAGGAGCATCAGAGGCATATAATGGAAAATACAAATCAGCTGAGTCTTTCCTTCTCTCTGTTAAACCATACCTTCTGATCAATAAAAAGCTTTATGATGATGATAACAAGAGGGTTGCATATGCACTCTCTTATATGAAGAAAGGCATAGCTCTCTAGTGGGCCACCTGATATAGAGCAGATTGCCTGATAAAGGCTACTCCATCCCTTGGGACATTCTGCCAGTTTGAAGAAGAGTTCAAAGCTTCTTTCAAATATGCCAACACTCAGGTGGAAGCAATAGCCAAGATGGCCATGCTCATGATAAACAATAAGAAGTCAATGTCCCTCAATGAATACATCGCTAACTTCTGAACTTATGCAGCCAGGAGTAAAATCTCCTAGGATGCTACATTGATTGAATTTTTCTCCAGAGGATTGAAACCTGCGCTCATGTGCAAAATCCTTGGAATGGATACCCCTCCCACTTTTATTGATGAGTGGTTTGAAAAGGCACTGTACTTCCAAGCTGCCTATGAATGACTGACCATCTTCACAGCACAAACTTTGACCAACCCCAAGGGTCAACTGACACTGACATATATCCCAAAATGAAACCATTACCCTGATGCAATGGATGTTGACCACATAGAACTCTCACAAAAAGAGTGAGATGAACATATCAGAAACAGCAAGCATTTCAACTGCCACAAACATGGACACCTACAAAGGAATTGTCCCAATAAGAAGACAAATAAGACAACTCACCCTTCAACTCAGAAGAAGAAGGATTCAGTGAAAGCTGCAAGGTGAATTGCAAAAAAAGAAGAGTCCTTGGACTCTGGAGATGGAGTGGATGCCAAAGAAAGAAATAATGAAAAGGCTGCCCATGTTATGCTCTTGCGAACACACCACTAGCCGAGCCCATTGCAGCGTACACCAGCTACTGGCGAGGATAGAAAAGAAGAGAAAGGAACGAGAAGAGCTGAAGCACACCAATCAGAAGGTTTTAACCCTAATGACAAGTGGTCAAAGCTGGGGATGCCAGCGATGAACACGAGCCTTTATATATTGTACAAGAGTGCGCACAGACCAAGCAGTGCGTGTGACTAATTACTATACAAGTACATAGTGTTCTCACGGAGGCAGTGTGAAATGGAAGAGAAGCAACGGAGATTAAATAGTCGTGTAAACCATGAGGCATGATGTCATAGTCTAGAGTAGTCTAGACCTGGATCATGTGCATGCTTTCACGATCATGTGCACTGGTCACGTGACTTTGAAAAGGGAAATTGAAAGTGAAAAGTTAGGTGAAGAAATGAGGATTCATAACACTACCCCCCCCTGAAGACTCGTATTCCAGACGAGTCGCTGTGTAACTAGTACCCGCTTCTGGGCCAAAGATATTAAATAACGATGTGAATTCGGCAGTGGAAAGTCCACGAAGAGGTCGAGGGGCGGATGGGTGGGCGTGGTGATACTGCTGAACTGCATCCTGTGCATTCATTAAGTTATCCGCCGGTTCCCACGTGCGATCTGCTTCGTTGTACCAGCGCCAATGGACCAGATATTCGAGCTTCCGTTTATGCATCCTTGAAGAAATGACTGATTCCACTTCGTATTCCTCGTGACCTTCATCTGACACCTCAATCGCATCCGGGCGAGAGACAGGTTGTCCTGGCAGTGTGTCACGATAGGGTTTTATGCAAGAAACATTCACAACCGGGTGAATTCGAATGGAAGAAGGAAGACGCAATTCGACTGCGTTAGGAAGAACTCGAATGATAGAATATGGACCGATCCATTTTTGGGTAAGCTTGCGCGTGGTGTACGGCAACTTCAAGTTGTCTGTAGATAGCCAAACTTTGTCGTTTAATTTATAAGTGGGTGCATCGGACCGTCTATTGTCCGACTGCAATATCATCCGTTCGTGAGCATGCTCAAGTGATTTATGCACGTCAGAATATGCAATACCAGCCTGTTGCTGGAAATGTCCTGCAAGGGAGGAGGAAGATCCTTCGAAACCAAGCCGAGGGTGATAATTACGAGTAACCGCGAAAGGAGTTTGTCCGGTGGTAGTCGTGAGTGAGGAATTATGGTGGAACTGCGCTAGCTTGATCCACTCGCTCCAGAGCTCCTGTTTCTTCGACACGTAAGTACGTAAATACTGCTCCATTTCGCGATTCAACCGCTCGGTTTGCCCGTCTGTTTGCAGATGATAGGCTGTAGAGATTTTCTGGGAAATCCCGAGGAGTTTGCACAAGTCTGTGGTAAACTCGGATATAAACTGGGGTCCACGGTCTGATACGACTGTCGAGGGGAGGCCGTGGATACACCAAACATTGTCCCTAAATATTTTAGCTAAGTCCAGAGAGGAAGTGTTTTTTGTGCACGGCACATAGACCACTTCCTTAGAAAACCGATCTACTATAGTACAAACGGCATCATAGCCGTTTGAGAGAGGAAGTCCGGTAACAAAGTCTATGGAAATATCCTCCCATGGTTGGTTAGACACAGGAAGGGGTAAAAGTTTTCCTGCCGGTGCTTTTTGCTTACCCTTCGTGAGGGCGCACCCATGGCAGTGGTCTACATAATTAATGATGTCCTTTTTCATCGCAGGCCAAGAGAAGAACTTGGCAACCTGCTGATAAGTACGGTATTGTCCAGCATGTCCTGATACTGGTTCGTCATGGCAAATACGTAAAAGTTCTATGTGAAGGGATTCAGGTATGAAGACCTTCGATCCATTGTCTTTTATAAATAGCGATGAGGAACTATCGTAAGAATATCCAGGAATGTCTGTATTTTTTATCTTTTCTGATTCTTTTATTAATTTGTCCTGGAAAGGAGAAGAAAGAGAAACGTTTTTGACAAATAAGTGTTCTGGTAATACAACCACGTCTTTATTCAAATCTACAACGGCGTCCCCATGGTCGGGTCGTTGTGATAAGGCGTCAGCCCGGTTTTGTGATCCAGGCTTGTAGATAAATACGTAGTTGAATTCTTGAAGGAAGGCGTGCCAGCGCGCTTGTCGTCCAGATAGCGTTTGCGGCTTCTTCCAGTATTCAAGATTCTTGTGATCTGTCCAAATTTCAAATTCAGTTTGACCAATAAGATAATGGCGCCATTCTTCTAAGGCGCGGATAACTGCTAAGAGCTCTTTATCATAAATAGGATAGTTCCGCTCTGCGGAATTGAAAGAATGAGAGAGGAAGGCGCAAGGCCTCCATACCATATCTGGACATTCTTGCCATAATACTCCACCGGTGGCAATGTCCGACGCATCCGTTTCTACCTGCATTCTTCTCGAGCTATCTGGGTAAGCGAGGAGTGGGGCTTCCATAAACTTCTTTTTGAGGGCCCGAAAGGCAGCCTTTTCTTCTATGCCCCATCGGAAAGGGGTGTCTTTTTTTGTTAAGTTATTGAGAGGGCGAGCGATGTCGGCGAACCCTTCGATAAACTTCCTATAATAATTACAAAGTCCTAAAAACGCTTGTACTTGTTTCAAGCTTGTTGGTTCCGGCCAATCTTCGATAGCGGCTGTCTTTTTGCCCTGCATTTGGACTCCATCTTTAGATACTACCATTCCTAAAAAATCTACTTTGTCAGCAGAGAAAACGCATTTTTCTGGTTTGACAAATAAATCATTCTCGCGCAAGCGCAAGAGAACCTCCTTGACCAGGTCTTCGTGTTGCTCTTTGGTTTTACCCTTGGAGAAGACCATAATGTCGTCCATGTAAATAATAACAAAAGCATACATGTCGTTAAAGATGTCGTTCATCATTTCCTGAAAAGTTGGGGATGAGTTCGTAAGACCAAAATACATAACGGTCGGCTCGTAGGCTCCGATAGGTGTTACAAACGCCGCTTTCCATTTGTCGCCTTCTTTGATTCGAATATTATTAAATCCCCATCTAAGATCCATCGCTGTGAAGATGTCGGCACCTTTAAGCCGATCAATCAACTGCGAGATAAGGGGTAATGGATAGGCGTTTTTAACTGTTCCATCGTTTAAATATCTGTAGTCCATGACTAATCTCTTTTTTCCATCTTTTTTCGGGATAAAGAAGACCGGTGCCGTTTGAGGTGACTTGCTAGGTCTAATGTAACCCTTTTTTAGTTCTTTATCTATGAAGTTTCGGATTTCTTCATTCTCCGTATCCGACATAGGAATTACCCTGCCCTTTTTGGGAACGAAATCGGGTTTAAGATCAATTGCGTGATCCCAGGGTTTCCTTATCGGCATTTGGGCCGATTCTTCTTCCGAGAACCTATCTAAGAAGTCGTGATACACTTTTGGTACCTTTCCTGCGACTTCTGGTTCTATACTACGTATGTCTACAAATTGCTGCTCAACAGCGCTTTTAATAATGTGGCACTGTTCTGTACAGCGTCCAAAGGAAATGGTCTTTTTGACCCAATCTATCATAGGATTGTGGCAGCTAAGCCAGTCATACCCGATCATCATAGCGTGTGACCCGAGGGAGATCACGAATGCTTCTATGGCTTCGTAATGTCCGTGAATGGAGATAAATAATTTCACTTTATGCTGTATCTTGCCCACTGCTCCTTGAGAGCCGTCAGCGTTGAAAACAGTCACAGGTCTTTCTAAAGGTATTAATTTAATATCGTGACTGTCACAATATTTTTTATCGATGAACGTGTTTACCGCCCCAGAGTCTAACAGAGCTCGTAAAGTCCTTGTCCTCCATTGTTCTCTGCTCTGGTAGGTGATGGCTACAAGGGGAGAGAAGTCCCCTGCACACGTCAACGAACTCTTTTCTGTAGGGATTTTGTTAGTAAATAGTGATGACGAGAAAGTATAGTCCAACAGGGAATCAAGCACGCTATTGTTTGAGTCCGGCGCCAAGCTCCGAGATGGAGACCCCCTTTTGGACTTTGAATCACCTGTTATTAAATACGTGAGCGCCGAACTAATTGTACATACTGGGAAGTCTTCTTCGCAGCAAGGCGTTAACTTTTCGGCTTCCATCTCCTGGAGTGGCACTGTCACCGGCTCTTCTATTCCCGCCAAGGGGGGCTGGATTTCTCCGGAGGGAAGATCCCTCTCTGGCTGGCCTATGGAGCTTTCACTCTTGAGACCACACACAGAAGCCTTACCCAAGGATATCCTAGTTGAGCTTTTACTTGTCCTTGGAGATTTACTGGTTACCTTGGAACAACCACCATTACTACTCGAAGAGTCCCTATTACAACTCACTGCAGTAGAACTACAGTCCGATTTTACATGTGATAGTACTTGATAAATATTGCTTAGCTGACTATCATAGCCAAGCAACCAATCGAAAACTATTTTTTCTTTTTTCTCTTTTTCTAATTTTTTCTTGTTTTGAGGTCCGTGTCCACTGAACACCCTACCGTTCAGGGACTGCCTCCTTTTAAAGACTCCGCGGCTTTAGCTTTCGCTTCCGCCGTAAAAACATTGAGCCAATAGGCCTGAGCCTCTTCACCCATGTAAGCCTGCTTACTTGAGGTGCTGGGGGGCACCTGTGCTTGTGCTGCTGTCGCCTGTACCTGCGGCGACTGCACCTCCCAAACCTGCTCATAGGTGCCCGTGTCCTCGTTGAGCACCCATGTACCTATAGCCCTATTTTGAGCCCTGGGCGGGGCTGTACCTTGTGAAGGCCGCGGCCTTCGGTTGGGGTTCTGTGGGCAATCCCACTTAATGTGTCCGGGTTTCCCACACCCGAAACACGTCCTTTTTTCGACACCGGTTTGCACCATGTCAACCTGCATCGGGGCTCCTCTCCCCGGCTGGGTGCCTGTTTGCGTAAAGCAGGGCGGCTGTCCCCGGGGTCCAGAAATCCACGGCTTCTGGAACCATCCTTGTTGTGGCTGTTGGCCGCCACGGCCGAAGTTCATACCGCGTTCTATTGCAGCACTTTCGAAAGCCCTGCCCACTCTCCTGTAGGCAGCAATCAAGCTCTGCAGCCTTTCTTCGTCGGCTGGAGCGTTCATGTGAACCTGTAAGTATATACGGGGGTCCACTCCCGTTTTGAGCAGATTGATCGCGTGGTGCTCCTCCACGTCGGCCTCTCTCGACAGAACGTCGAACCTTTGTAAAAAAGCGTCGACCGGAACGCTATTTTGCTTGAGGTTTTGAAGAGTCCTTAAACTCTCGTGGGCGAGCACATCGATCTGAAAGTGCTCTCTTATGTCAGCGATTAAAAATCGCCAACTTGGCCAGGCGTCATCTCCCCGGCGCTGTCCTTGCTGGTCTACAGCTTCTTCATCTTCGCAATACTCCTCCAGCCGGAGCCTTGCATAGGCGGCCGCTTTGCCCTTCATTCAGGAGAGGACGGCCACTGTCCTCAGCTTGTCCGAGTCCCACTTTTGGAGCGAGACCCAGACCTTAATTGCAGCGATCCAATTCCTAAATTTGGACCGCTCGCCTTCCCAATCTCCTGGGTCGGCAACCTTTTTCGTAATGGAGGCGCTCTCCCTCCGTTGGTCTTGCAAGAAGGCAGCCAGAAGCTCCTTCAAATCGTCGGCCTCAGAGGCCATCTTGGTGGGGTCGGATGTAGAGGAAGGGGATAAATGTAGTCAGGAGAATAGATCTTCTAAGGGTTCCACCTTGAAGTTTTGTCCTTACTGCGCACTATCTTCGAAGTGTGCTCTGGGGACTCGACAAACAAGGGGTCTAAAAAAGTATTTCTTCGACCGCAGGTAATATCGTCTGCATCGAAGGGTTTCGTAACAAGTCTTCTTCGGCAATCCTTTTACCAAAGACAGACTACACATAAACGACCTATTCTAGAGCTATGGACTGACGCTCTACCTCCCTGGCCGCAGGGGACTAACGAAACGATATATCCTCAGCCCAGCAACTTCCGCGAGAGGTTACTGGTCGGACTTCGCAAACTCGGCACGACCCGAGTGCGGACTATCAACCTACAATGGGGCGACTTCAAAAAAACTAATACGTAGACTAGCACGACAAAGTTCTGTGCTTCCTAGGCACTCCCCTAAAGGCGTCGGGGGAACAATCAAATAAAAACGGGAAACTCCCCGGACGAGGCCCTATTCTCTGGGCAGCGAAAAGTCCCGTTCACGAGGTGACACTTGTATAGCCGTCAAGTGGCTATCAGCTCTCGTTCCCTTGACCCTGGGACCCGGGTAGTGTATCAAGCTTTGACCAAGTGTTATGCTCTTGCGAACACACCACTAGCCGAGCCCGTTGCAGCGTACACCAGCTACTGGCGAAGATAGAAAAAGAAGGAAGGGACGAGAAGAGCTGAAGCACACCAATCAGAAGGTTTTAACCCCAATGACAAGTTACTATACAAGTATATAGTGTTCTCACGGAGGCAGTGTAAAATGGAAGAGAAGCAACGGAGATTAAATAGGCGTGTAAACCATGAGGCATGATGTCATAGTCTAGACCTGGGTCATGTGCATGCTCTCACGATCACGTGCGCTGGTCACGTGACTTTGAAAAGAGAAAGCGAAAGTGAAAAGTTAGGTGAAGAAATAAGGGTTCATAACACTTTTTGACTTTAAACTCGGAAGCTTTAACCAAGCGGATGTATCGTCGTGGCTGAGTCTGGAAGGACGAGGTCGCGTGGTAGAATTCGGAGGAAAGGTCGTGGGAATCGGGGATATCAAGGGTCCTTTTCGTCCAGTCGATCGTCGGATTGATTGATCGAAGCCATGGCATTCCCAAAATCGTCGTCTGTTGTCCGCAGTTCATCACGTGGAACAGTGCTTTCGTGATGATAGATCCGGTTCGGAAATAGAGCGTCGTCTTGTATCGGATCTCACCGTGCTTGTTTTCGGTGTAGTCGACGTTCATAACCTTCAGAGGGGTGGACAGTTTCTCGATCGGGAGTCGGTGTCGTTTCGCAAAGCTCCAGTCAAGGCAGGAGATCTCTGCTCCACAATCAATCAGGGCTTTGGTGTCAACGTCTTTCTCGCTCTTTCCTGCAGCCATAAACTGGATGGGAAC
>JBBPQW010000518.1:0-18206 GCA_038092695.1 Boletus rubropictus
TCAGCCCCACAAAATTAATTATGTTGTCTAGTCCATAATATTCCAATATAAAATTATCTTTTTTCGGCAGATGTTGGTGCCATTAACATATGATATTTTAAGCCCCATTAAAGATGTACTCAAAATTTTTTATCTTGTAATTCTATTTTCAATTGTATTTTGATACCCTCTAAATATTGGAATTCCTGGTGTGTGATGTCTCTTTGGCGCTATCATTTGACACACATGTACTCACACAGGTATTAAAGAGCGGAATACATATTCCATTGAAGTTTCATTCCATCTTTTGTGGGATCTCTTCCGCTTTGCTCTGTACTCACTTGATGGGAGGCGAACTCCCAAACTACCCGAACCACCCTATGAACTCACGTCAAGTTTCCATATGTCAGTGTCTGTTGTAGTCATTGCTTGTAATGGGAAACATCCTGCGGCTGGCTATGTTGACCTTGCATTAACATGCCTGTTTCTGGTTGTATTTATACCCTCGCAAGTCTTGGATTAGGATGTTGACCGTTCGGGGCCTCATTGACAAATCCTCCAGGTGTTATATCTGGCCGTCGTGTCGACCAACGCTTGCGCTCGAGATCTCGCTTGTTTCAGACCCATGGACAACCTTCACTTCTTTAACTTTCTTTCTGGTTTGGACTGTGCTATGCAGCGTAGTTACAATCAAAGTGGCATCCTCGTTTCGAAACATTTGAAACTAACTTCTCCGATAGACAGTGACATCTAAAGGAGCTCGCTCTGTTTGTCAGCATAACATTCATAAGGTTCAAGGTTTGTCGCAGAAGCGACGCCCTAGAGGACATGATAAATGCGCCTGTATGCAGCATTCAGGGAAAGTTTACCTTGTATGTTGTGAAGACTGTCACCACTCGTTAATGCTCATGTCTTACAGCAAGACAAACGAAAACTCACAATTCTTGGGGTCATATTTCTGCTTGATGGACGACAGTTCTGCATACTTGTACCCGAAGAACGCTGGAAAATTTTCATCAAGCAACATCAAAAAATTGATTCTCCTCGAGAAGGAAAAAAGCACGAGATTCGCTCGCTATACATACCTTCTTGCCAGTCTACTTCGAACGCATCTCCTTCGTTTTGGTAGCTGCTCCTAATCCCTATAGCGGTCAGCGGTGAGACAGCATCATGAATAGCCGTTGTAATCTCCGCGATCGTCGTAGCGTTGGCCCCGAGCGTCCACGGCCTTGTGAAGTGATCAGCCTCGTTCAACTCAGTCTTTTCTCCCCCCCCTTTATCCCGCCCGCCCGTCCGTCGACGACTCAGAAAGAAGTAAAAGTACTCACGCAGCGTAGACGACATTCCATGCAGCTGCATACAGCCCCGGGTTCGCACCAGTCTCGTTCACCAGCTTGGACGTCGCGGCGGGCATGTCTCCCAAGATGAGAACCGGAACGGCGGTTAATACGCCTGGTGTGCCTGCCTGGAGTGGTCCATTAACAATCTGCAGTCCGTTCCAGATGGCCTCGGCAACGGCTGTGATGGACGACGGGTCGGAGGGGTCGATGTAGGATTGGGGTACGAGGCGGGAGGCGAGTTGGTTCGACCCACCGTACAAGTTGAGTGCGTCAAAGAACGGACCGACGAGTTGTTCGATGGCGGCGCTGATCGTGGGGAACATTGACGCTGATGTTGTGTTCGAGACCACCGTATAGTTGGACGAGAGACTGTTCAGCTCTTCGAAGAATGGGTAGAGGTCAGACAGATGAGCGGTATTGACTGGCCAATAAAGATCCTGATGGTGTAGAGCGTTTGGTAGACGGACAGACGGGCAAGCGGTTAAGACATACCAGTAAGTATTGGTCCTCGAATAGGACGAAGCTGTTTGTGATACCCGTGTTCACCCACCCGTTCTGATATTTGGCCACCAGACTGATGAAGGCAATACCAAGAGTAGTCACATTTTGAGATGCGCTGGGTTGGATGGTAAGGAGAGATGCCCCGATCGCAACCGGAGGGTATGCTCGAATAGTGGCGGAGGCTACAAGAATCTGGGCAACAGCGTGTATGATATTTGTCGGTACGCACTGACAATACCCCAGCTACCTGCCCCCCCTCCGCGGAGAGCCCAAAATAAGTCGGAATTCTGAGCTTCATTCGCAGTCCTAATCTCCCCATCTGCAGTGACAACCTGCCGTTCACATAATTTAGCCCGATGGAAACCCAGAGTAAGTAAAATTACCTCGAACTCGAGAGCACTGTCTACCTGTTTAAAAAAAAATCAGCCTGACATGGTCCAAGGGTTCCAAGTGGTATCTTACGGCGAGGCCGTAAGCAGGTGTTAACCTATACCAGAACCTTCAGGAAAAGTGTTGAGCACAAAAAGATGTCTCCCTTACACCCCATGTCCACCTCCTTGGAGGAAACCCCCAGCTGCGCTCTCGAGTGAACGACAAGCCTGAGAAATCGAGGGGTTTACTCACCAGCTCCAACAGTTAAGCAAGCACCAATGATTGGAGAAAAATTTTGGGCCGCAGCATAACTGTAAACTACACGGGTGATTTTAACACTGCGACATGAATATATTGTGGTCCTTACCATTGTAGATCTGTGCGCCGGCGCTCATAGTCAACGCGGGAACAGGTGCACCATCAGACCCCTGAGGAACGAACTCTGGCACATAGGTGAGATTATCTAGTAGGTGAGTGTTCACTTGAAGAGTGGATGGAGCAGCAGAGCGGCCTTGATAGTCATGACCTAGTCCTCTTCAGTGAAAAGAGGTATCCAGCCGATAGGGAAGAAAAGTAAATTGACCTGTATTCCTTATGGTAAGTTTGACGTTATGAGCGGTTGCCCACTTGACAACAGTACTTGCGTCTTGTGAATCCAAAATCGAGACACTGTAGGGCGGGACTGATCCTTGATAGCACATTGCGCCATTAATTGGCTGAGGGTCGGTATAGTTCAGAGCGCAGCCTTGACTGTAGCCACACGCCTCCCAATTCGCCCACAGAAGCGCTGAAGGAGATGCTTCGCGCTGGAATGATTGCAGTCAACATTAAAGTGAAGTGTACAGTAGGCGATGTATATTAGAACATGCCTGCGTGTCGTTTTTGTACCCTGAAAGGACTGATTGACATTCCTCCGAATTATAGAGGGGGTCAGAGGTATAGCAAACAGCCGCCCACGGCCTGAGGGCTTGAAGACGTCCACCGACTGAGCTATTCAACAGAGCCCACGTAGAGCCATTGGGCCAAGTGTTGCCAGATAGTGAAGCAAAGGTTGGGGTGGAATACGGCAGTTGCGCCAAGGCTACGCCTGGAGCAACGACCAAAAGAATATGAATATTGCGCATAGGTCGTAGTATCACGTTCCACTGCGACGCAGAGCGCAGGAGACACACGCTTCAGCATTCTCCTTATACCTGTCAACTGATCCTGATCTTCACGAAACAACGGTGTGACGAGGAACCCGGAACCAATAAAACAGTACATCCACCACATGATGCGCGGCTATCGTAGCAAGACCGGTACGTCAGAACGTTGGTGTGTACCAAAGGACATGTTAGACTTGCCGAAGCTCCGCCTGTCAGAGCTAGCTCGGTCCCCAGATTAGCGTCTCTGCCCGAAGTCGTGCACTTGCCTGTTTAATAGCACGCTACTTTACCACAGGACGGGGGCCCAGACGATCGGCCCCCAGTGTGCTGTTGACTTGCCTGACCATGTATTATACTGCTGTACTTTGGACGTCAAGACTGGATGAAATTCCATCAAGGGTTGAGTGGAACCAAATCAGTGGACATAATTGGGTTAGAGGACATGACTATCGCACAGCCTGGTCTGACTTGTCGATCAATTGCCCCGAACCCAGGCTATGGCCAACTGCCGAGGGAGGTGACGTTCATCTTGTCAATGAAGTCGCACTGTCGTCACCGTGGGAGATTGATAATAGGTAATATTTCCTACCATATCTCAAACTGACAGCCGGTGAGTCAGACCATGTTGTCAACCACTATTACCGTGATATATTGATACATACGGTGTTCCGACCGCATAAAGCACTCAGACACACGGGTCTTTCTCACGATTGAATGTACGCTTGTAAACGAGCAGGTCAGTATACGAACACTCGAAAGGCAGGATAGAGGGAAGCGCACCTCCTAGGATAGTCTAGTCACCAGGAACGGGACAAAACTGGGCAGCTGGCACTAATTAAAGTTGGCTGGTGTCAAATCCATGACAGCGATTAGGGCAGACACATCAATTACACGCTTAGAAGTAAAAAGGTAAAAGATACAGACAGTTATGAGGTTTATCGTGCCAAAAAATTGCTCCGATGTTTACAAGGGCTATCCCTGTGTAACATAAGGGTAAGGTCATAACAGGTTATGTTGCTTGTAATGTGAAACATGTTGCGGTTCAACGATTTGCATTCACTTACTTGTTTCTGGTTGCATTTAGGCCCCTCGTGATCCTGAGTTAGGAATCCTTATGATGCAGATCATTCGGGGTCTTGTTGACAAACAATGCAGGATTGTATCCAGCCGTCGTGTTAATCAAGTCAGCATCAGTGAAACGATCGGTGGTCAGAATCGCTTACGCTCAAGGTCTCGCTGTTTCAGACCTATGACCTTTATCATGCTTCAACCTCCGACATCATCGCTGAGTGCGTAACATTGTCAACTTTGTGAGCACATACATCGCCATGGCTTCTAGATTTAAATCCATACTTCGTATCAGCCCACACCCTTAATATTATTTGCTGGAATGTTGACGGATAGACCCCAACACCAAACCAGATCTGATTTGGTCCAAGAAGACTGTGTTCGAAACCGAGCCAAATGACCTACTTCGCCCCTTGAACACTTGACAACGTCCTTGCGGAACACCTGCGCAGATCACACAACCCAACCACTAAGCTAACCGTGATATACAGACGTTAAAACCATCGGCACACGTACAAATGCACTCACTGCGGACCCGCTCGTCGTTAAGCTTCAACTTGCCCCCTCTACCTCGACTGACTTCTCCATTTGCCAAGGGAGAGGGAGGGAGAGGGAGAGACCCCTCGATCTTCGAGAACTCGTCATGGAGTTAGACCAGAGACATCCCAAAGATACATCTGCAAAATGTAGCCGACCAAAAAGGCTACTTGGGCCAAAAGGTCAAACTAGTCTCTGTTTGCTTAGTCCATTCGCCATCCTCCAATCACGACTCTCAAATGACCTGCGGCAGAGTAGTCAAGCGATAACGTTACACAGCGTCTTTGCAGATGTACTCACACCTAATCTGCCTGAGCCGACTTTCGACAAATAATGCCGATGGATTGATGCACGCCGCCTGAAAAGCTTCCCAAAGCGGCAGGGATACGCAGGGGAGCTGGGAGAGTGCCAGACCTTGGGAAAATGCGAACACAGGAGAAGCTGACGCAAGTCGGTCGGGAGAGAACAAGCATAGTAAAATAGGCAAGGAGGAACATGCGAACACTCCAGTGATTTATTCTTACCGTTAAAGTAGCGTCGAGACTCGGCACGATGATTAACAACGTGAAGCAGAACCAAAGCGGGAGAATGAGGCACGGATTCGACTTCTAGAGTGTTGCATAGTGTGCATAGAATGCCTACGCTCCTCATTCTCCCGCTTCGGTTCCGCTTCACGTTGTCCATCATTGATCCGCTACTCTGAATGCGACTGTTGATGAGACGGGGACGTGTCCGAGGTAGCAAGCCAGTCAAAAGTAAGAAACGCAGGCACACCAGTATAGACACCCAATCACAAGAATAACGACGAGGTAAGGAAAACGCTGGCGGCGCAGCGTTAAGCAGATGGACATTGACGCAGAGACGGCAGTACAGTACAACCGTAAACTGTAGCATTTTGCTTTGTTTGAGTAATCACGTGGTCGTGGTCTCATCGAACTGATCAATGTCTTCGACCGACCTTCAAGAACCTCAGGTTATCCAGCCCCTGCAGGTCCTCTATTGCGAAGGTATTGCATCTCCCTTTCCTGTATTTTCGCATCTAAGTACATTTCTCGACACAGTTTGCACGTTGCCCCCTGAGTACTGTGAATTTGGGTCGAGTTTGACCAGGTGCAAAGAATGGTTACATGCGGCTCACCCCCAACTATTTGAGAAGTACTATTCGGAAGGTGAGTGATCCGTAATTCATCATACAATAAATCCCTCGATGATCGTGCCAATCAGAGGCTCTCCAGTTGAAGCTCGGCACGCTCAGCTTGGAGGCTCAGGCCAAGCTCGAGCAGGATGTCGCAAAGAAAGAAGCAAAGGCAGAGGCCAAGGCGGATGCTGCGCTTAAGAAGAAGATGGTGAAATTTTCGAGTCTACCGTTGCTGATCTAAATGGCTGATCCATGCATCGGCAGGCTTCGCAAATCTTGATCAAACGCATCGAGCGGAACAAGCGCAAGTTTGTTACGGCTATCCATGGTCTTGAAGCGTTTGGTGAGTCACATGCGTGTGCTCTTACGAGTGACTGCATTGCTGAGAAGTATTGATAGACATTGAGTTGAAAAAAGCGGCCAAGTTCTTGGCTCAGAAATTTGCAACGGGTGCGTCTGTTACGAAAAACGCGCAAGGGCAAGATGAAATCGTCGTTCAAGGAGACGTGTCTGAAGAAGTTCTAGAGCTGATAGAGAATAACACAGGCGTCTTTAAAGGGATCCCTGCGGCAAATGTCGAAGTAGTGGACGAAAAGAAGAAGAAAGCGGCTGAGTAACTGCATCGCAGTATACTATGATGTCATTCTGTTAGCGACAGGTGCTGCGAATAGCTTCACATGAACCCGAAAAACGGTCCCGTCTTGATAATTGTTATCGAATCTGAAGAAAAACTGTTGTAGCGAGAGCCGTGTTAGCGTACCAACTACAACCCGGATTCTGCGAATCTCCCACGCTCGCAACTTTGAATGGCAAGCACGTCCTCTATGACCGCAACCAATTGAAACCTGGAAATCATCTATGGTGCAATCCTAATGACCTGCAGGTAGAGTTCGCGGGAGATAATTTAATTCTTTGATCCAGCGTTCATTGAGGCTTTCTTTTAGCTCGCACCACACCACCTAGTGTTGGTGGGACAAATGTGAGACTGGTAACAAAGGCTGAAAGGAAAGAAAGTACTCACTCTCCACGAGCACTTTCCTTTCACCCTTTGTTACCACCATTCATATGTTCCACAAGCTTTTGAATCGCAAGGTATAAAATCCCGGTAAGCCTTGAACCTAGTGCCCTCGCTGTTGGGTGTTATTTCCCGTGCTCACAATGTCGTACTACCTCAACCCTCTCCACCCTCCAGTGCCTTCAGAATTCCACTCTAATTACACTGCACTGTCTCATGCGAATCCACCGCTGGAACCACCTTTCCCAACATCGCTTCCTCCATCCTATAAACGTGTTCCGCAGACTCCACCATCGAAACTTCTTTCATCACCCCGTCGGTCGTCTCCTCATGTACCCATCATGTTTGAGCTGATCGGAGCTCCTGCCCGTGGCCTCGGGATACCTATGCGAGAATTGGTGGCACGATCAGGCGGTGCTTTGGAACGCATGATTGTAGACGCCAGCGAGCCTGTGGGATACCTCATGTCCGGTTCTCCTGGAATCCGCAAGGTTTCTTTGACGATTATGGTAGTATCTAAGCTTGCGCCCGCCTCTGAGTCGTGTCCTAACGTTATACCGTCCAGTGGCCGGGCTATGATCACGTGGATTCGCCTCATTATCTCAATCTGTTTTCGTCCACAGGCCCGGTGACGCGTGGTCAGCTTGCTGTTCAAGTTGCCTTTGCCTTCGCTGCATATGTTTCTGTGAGTCCTAGTGTTTCATATTCTTTCCCCTTTGTTCATTTCCGTTGACTTTGCATTAGCACATGACAACTCAGACACCTTCTCCGAGTGATGCGGCCTGGCGTCTGGGGAGTACCTGCACAGGAGGTATAGCCTTTGAGCGCTTGGTGCTCATTGGACTCTGGGATGCTTGTGATGATCATTGGATGGCGGAAGTCTCTGTCGACACCCGCTGATTCGTCGTTCTCTCGTTTGCTTTTGTGTCCTAGAGTGTAGCGTTAATGTTCCCTTCATGATTTCAGTCGTGGTAGCACATGGCACATTCCAAAGGGCTTCATTTAATATGCTGTCGCATGCCCAGTGCATGCGATGGTGCACAGTGTAGGCAGCGTCGACTTCTCCGGCGTTTTTATACGTACAGCCTCTGTACTTTTTGATGTTTAGCTAGGACCATCCAATCGCACCTCTGGTCGGACTTTCAGTGGAGCAAGCTGTACGAGAGACGGCCATGATTCCGTACAATATTCGGTTGTTTCGCTCCAACTATGACATAGGAATGCCACTACAGCTTTCCATGTCCCCTCGTCTTGCTGCATCCATCCGTTATCACAGTAACACGCCTTCATCGCTGGGTTCTTCCTCGGGAAGAAAGCTGTTGCCCTGGGCGTCTAACCCGGCCCCTTAAATATCCGGCTTGCCCGCGTTGTTTTCTCCCCAGCATCATGTCAGAGCGCTCAGAGCTATGGACGAGCGACAACCCCATTCCCATCTTGCGACGCGCCCCAGTGCTCCTGGATAGTCACAGAGAGCCCATACGCGCGATCAGGGAGACAGTGGGCCAGCCAGGTTCTCAGGACGGCGATGGCAACGTTCGCCGGTCCATATCCCATCGCATCTCTCGGGTGGCGACGTCGACACTGGGGCGAAGTCTTTCCGACTCATTCCGTCGTCCCCGCAGCGCGAGTCAGAATGGTGAAGTCCGGATTAGGAAAGTGCTCAACAGAGACGATAGCCGGAGTCCGCATCCGATCTTTGCGAGCGATGGCCGTGGCACGCTCGAGAAGACGATCGTCTTCGGTTCCATCACCAACGACGACGGCGAGTCTGCACGTGCACACGACCTGGCCATGTCTTCCCTGGCAGAGGTCCCTGTCCCCGCGTTACTTCAGCAGGGCGTACCCATGGCGAAAGTCTCAGCCAAGTCACAAAAGAGCTACTTATTCAGGCTCGATGCAGACCAGGGTCAGATCATCTGGGAATCCAAGAAATTGAGGATCAGTGGGTGCCTTTTGGTCGGGTGGTCAAGGGTTAGCGCTCACTCTGTTGCTTGCCACGCTTGACAGTCCCCATTGAGAACATCAAGGAGCTTAGGTCAGGGTCCGACGCAAAGTACTACCGCCAACAGTTTCAGCTCGCGCGCGAGTACGAGGACAGATGGATCACTATCATTTACATGCTAGACGGACAGTACAAGACGCTCCATCTCATCGCTTCTTCATTGGAGTCATTTCGGCTTTGGGACATCACATTGAGAAAGCTGTATGCGATAAGACAGGAACTTATGACGGGCCTTGGAAATGAAGAGATCAGACAAGCGGTTTGGGTAAAGCAGTGCTGGAAGTCGACCAGCGAACAGCACGACCAGAGATTGTCTTTCGATCAGGTAGAAAAATTGTGTAGGCGATTGAATATCAATTCGTCTCAGGAGGACCTCATGCGTCTGTTCAAGGTGAGTTTCACCCGCGTCGCATTTCTTGGTCACTTGATAATGATGGGCTTGATGAACTAGAATGCAGACTCGCAACATCGTCAGTATCTCGACTTTGCCGACTTTCAGACGTTCGTCAAGCTTCTCAAAGCTCGTCCTGAGATAGATCTTCTGTACAAGAAATCGTGTTTGATGGATGACGGCAAGTTCACGTTCAACGTGTTTGAACGCTTCATGCGAGGTACCCAAAATGTAAGTGTTTTGTAGCTTTGCTTCGCGGGGCTGACCTACTCCAAGTCCAGTCTCACACAGCACGACCTCGAGAACCTCTTTGTGCGGTATGCTACGAAGGCATCCGACGGCCGCAGTATATCATCTACTCCTGATGTCAGCCTCACGATGTCCCTGGATGCTTTCACTGCCTTTCTCTTATCGTCCGATAACTCGGCTTTCATGGGCCAAAATAGCAAGGTCTATCAACCAATGACACATCCCTTGTGCGACTACTTCATATCTTCCTCGCACAATACATATCTAGTCGGTAATCAACTCGTCGGATACAGTACCATCGAAGGTTATATCCGGGCTCTCCTCCACAGTTGCCGGAGTGTCGAGCGTATGTTGGGATCTTCTTCATGCATTGCATTGGCTGACACCACAGTTTCAGTAGATATTTACGACGGAGAGCATCAGCCAATGGTCTTCCATGGCAAGACCTTGACCTCCAAAGTGCCCGTCCGTGAGGTCTGCGAGGCGGTCATGAAATATGCCTTTGTAACCTCTCCTTATCCGATCATCATCTCAGCCGAGATTCATTGTTCGCTCCCTCAGCAAGAGATGCTCGCAGTTATCATGCGCGAAGTCTTTGGCGAAGCTTTAGTTAGCGCACCGATTGAGGGGAAGCCGCTATCCGGGCCGTTGCCGAGTCCTGAAGACCTCAAAGGTCGGGTATTGTTGAAAGTGGGTGCATTCGTTAACTGGCAGTCTCATACGCGGTTGCTGATCTGCGTCCCTTCAAGGCGAAGAACCTCTACGTCTCCGAGAGTGAACCCATTCGCGAAAGGGACATCACACTCGACACTGAATCCTCTTCGACCGAAGCCTCTGCGTCAGACTCAGACGTCAAACACGAGATGAGAGAGGAGTTCCGAAATGTTAGACTACGAGAAGTGGAAGCCGTCAAAGGTAAATCGATCAGAGCAGCGTCTGGTGGTCTTGACGCTTGGCTAAGCGTCACGCCGCCGAAAACAACAGAATTGAAGCAAGAGTTTCGCAAAGCGCGCAACATCTTTGATCGCGTTCGCGGTCGGCATTCGTCTCCTGAGAGATCTGTCACTGCAGCGCTGGCCGGCACGGTGATAGCGACCTCGACTGCGGTCGTCGAGCAGCTCTCCAAATCGGAGCCAAAACCAGAACCTAAAGTCAGGATGTCTCCAGCTCTGGCTGCGCTTCTAATTTATACCGTCGGCGTGAAGTGCCGTGGAATCAACAAGAAAGAGCACTACAATCCTGAACACATGTTTTCGCTCTCTGAGACGACAGTGAACAAGATTCTCAAGCAGGGTACGGCTGATCTAATCAAGCACAACAAGACGCACTTGGTTAGGATATATCCGAAAGGTACAAGAGTAAGCTCGACAAACTATTTGCCTCATCGATATTGGGCAGCCGGTGCGCAATTGGTCGCTATTAACTGGCAAACGTTCGGTACGTAAACATATACATATGTCGGGACTTGATCGGCAACGTGGAATTGACGGGAATATAATTACTGGCAGATCTGGGGTACATGATCAACCACGCAATGTTCCAAAGGAATGGAAGGTCCGGTTACGTCCTCAAACCGGAGGCTCTCCGCAAGACTGAAGATCCTCGCAAGGCCGATATACTCCATCATCACACGCAGCATTACCTGGAAGTGACTGTAAGCCTCCATTTTTCCGCAGAGTTTCCGGTCATCTGATGTGTGAATACGGTGGTGTTACTCCCGGTTCCTCTTGGCGCTGGCAGATCATTTCGGCCCAGCAGTTGCCCCGCCCAAAGGACGCAATGGGACATGAGATCATGGACAAGCACGTTGATCCTTACGTTGAGGTGTCCATTCACACTCCGGACTGGAGTCACCCAAGCAGTTCCTCTGCGTCTCTCTCCAGCGTATCCTCGGCCAGCTCGTCCACTAGCCATGTGCATGCACACCGATCGGCGACGACGATGCGCACAAGTTCGGTGAAAAACAATGGATTCAACCCAGTGTGGCAGGAGACGCTAAGGTTGCCTTTCGAATGCGCGGGTGACATGCGCGATCTCATCTTCGTACGGTTTACCATCCAGCGAGATGGAGAGTCAGAGGGAGAGCCGATCGCGGTGTATTGCATCAGTTTCGGGAGTCTCGCGATGGGTGAGTTTCGCCCATTGGCCCCGTTTCAAGTCGGCTGGTCTGACGGGCACGTAGGGTACCGGCATTTACCTCTTCACGATTCGCAAGTGTCGCAGTATCTGTTCTCGACGCTATTCGTCAGGTGCTCGGTTCACGATGCCTGATCTGGCGGGACGCCGATGGCCAACGCACATCTAGTTATCTCTCAAGACGTATCATCATTTCACATCAACGATCGCTCTTTGCAACAGTCATCTGACCGCAGTCACAATGTATTTTTGTCACTTGTACAATCCATTCCCCCCTTCGAACTGCTGCGCGGTCGAAAAAAAAGTGTACAGTGGTCCTCTCCATCACTCGCGTCAGCAATAACACATGCATATATAACTTGTGTTCGCGTTTGTAACTAGCATAAGTCGAACTTTCTACGGCGCATCGTTGTCATGACTTGTGAATTCATTCTGGGATGTGTGCCATCTTCGGGAGAACCGGAAGTGGGAGTGGAATCCGCTGGTACGTACTACGAGCACGACTCGAGCCTTCCATTTGGTCGCCGTTGAATATTCTGAATGACGACGGACACCTGCTCTGTCGAGACTCCGAAACGTCATACAAGACGTTGGCAAAAGGCATTGTCGAGCAAGCTATGACGATGGTGAGAAGATACTGAGTTGAGCCGCACATGCAGAGAACACTTGAACATGGCCCATATGAGCGTGGTTCAAAAACCGAGGTCGTTATGAGTCTGAGCATGTGTTTCAAAGAGGGAAAAATATAACCATCCCACCTATTGACCCAGGTGGGACCAGCTAGAGCAGGGACATCGGCACTCGTGGTAGAAATGACCTTGCCATTAAAAAAAAACTAAATATAACGAGGGAGTGTGAGAGATAGCGCGTTCTATATGTTACTTTCATGGTGTTTCTCGTTGAGAAAATGTATCGTGTATAAGCACTACTAGGATTATTGCGAGGCTACGCGAACGCCAAAAATCTGTTAGTTATTCACATAACGACGATCGAGTACGTACCCCAATGTTTCACCTAGATCCATGCGTCCCATCTCCGATATTTGAACCACAACAGATCCACTTCGGAAGCGGGATAGACAGCTTGAGCATAGGTCTGTCTGACTCTCGCTGATGCGATCCACCATGAGTAACATAACACGAGTACAGGGGGAGTGCGCGCACCGTTATATAGACAACCCCAGTAGAGGGTAGAGGTGCACCGTTCGTTCGCTGCATCTAATTGCGATGAGCCATCATTACATAGTACATAATCACAAGAAAAAAACGAACGGTGCCAGATTGCGTCGGATCGCCTGGAGGATCTTGTTTGGTGTGAGAGGCACCTTGGCTTGGATGCTTGGTCCCGGCACGTCGTTTATACTGCAACGTCTAATGAGCCCACGCATACGAATTCGAGGAACAACGAACCCTTGTTATTCCAGTAGAAGTTCGCTACAACAATATGCTAACCATACCATTCCATCAGCGGTCAAGGGAGAGGACTCACTGGGTTGACCTGACCTGCCGCCATCCGCGAAGGACCCTTAATTGGGGCATTCACCCTTGCCGGTGATGGAGAACGTGAACGACCATCTGCGGGCCGGAGGGAGTCTCTGGGAGCGAGATTGGGCTTGCGCGGCGTGGCGTCCTTGTTACTCCTCTTGATTTTTGTCTGCACCCACTTTTTAAACTGCCGAATGGCCCGAGACGACTCGCCAGTGTTGGAATGTTCCTCCGGACGTGTCACTCGTACATTCGATGGCTGCTGTAAGGCCACATTAGGTGACAGTACCTCAGAGGCTATTGGAGACGGTGGCTGCGACAGCGTCAGCACATAAGAGAGTGTATAATATAGTGATCACTAACCTCGTCGTAGTCAAACTCGACAGCAGGCTCGTTTGACGGCACATCAACCTCCCCGATGGTGAGGACTCAGATTGAGGGCAAAAAGAGCGAACAGATACCTCGAGAAGATCGCCGTTACCATCTTCGCTGCCGGCCCCAGACTCGGCTGAGCTGGATTTCCCAGTTTCTCCCTGGTGCACGTGTATAGCGAATGGGTCAGTGCAGCTCATGTTAAGAACGAACAATTACCTCGGACTTGGCTGAGCTGGATTTCCCAGCTTCTCTCTGGTGTGCGTAATATGATATGTCGCGGAATGGTGTTCAGCCAATATGTGAACGTCATGAATGGACTAGTGCTTACATGAAATGGGCCATATGAGTCTGGGAGAATATCGCCAAGGTCACGCACAGCGATTTTTCCATTATCTTGTCCAGTTGCAAGATAGCAACAGTCCAAAGAGATGGCAAGTGACCTGATGTCGTTACTGTTCCCAATGACAGGGCCAATGAGAGAGAGAGTTGTTGCGTCCAAGAATGAGATGGAATGCAGTGTGTAGGCAGCAATGAATTTTCCGTTGGCTGCTAGGACAATGGAACGGATTTCATCCCCATCGAGAGCTTGCGAATCGGCAATCTCAGACCCAGTGGAAGTATGAAAAGACCTGACTTTGTTGTCACTTGATGCGGCAAAAATTTGTTGACCATCATTGGACCATGCGAGCGCAGTAATTGGATGCACTGAAGGAGTTGTAATGGTCTTGATGGTGAGAAGCTCATCACCATTATGGCTATCAAAAATGCGGATTGGCCCCCCACTATCAGCGGTAGCGATGTGCTTGCCATCAGGAGAGAACTTGACCCCATTAACAAAACTGCCATGTCCGAGTGTACGAACGAGTTGCTCTCCGGTTCTTATGTTCCAGACGCTCACTGTGTTGCCACGAGTCTCGGCAGCGAACCTTGTAGAATCGGGGGAAATGTCCACCGCGACTACCCAGTACCCGGCCTCCACGTTGATGGTTTTTTCATATGTCTCTCCATCCCACACACTTACGCCATCCCTAGTACCGCAGACTATCCATTTGTGATCCGTCGATGCAGACAAGGTGTGCAATTCCGCTACGGATTGGTTTTTGACTTCTTGGCCGTCCTCAAGTCGCCACTGTCGGATTGCATCGCCTGTCCAGCCCAAAAGATGCTTCCCGTCAGGGAGAAATGCGGCTGGGCGCACCCACTCAGAGCGACCGATGTCAAGCAAAATTATTGGGTCTGGTTGAATTGTTGGCACCGTGTCAACACAATCACTCCTGGAACTGCTAGTACGCACCAGTCTTTGTCGCCGACATTCTCAGCGGTGAAACACAATCCTTGGCTTCGAGGAGTGAGAAAACGACGGTTTACTTGTGGGGCGCCAAGTTACCTCATGAACACGTTTCCCTATTCCTCATATGGATCTTCCCGTTGTCTTTGCGCATGGTGTGATAACACGGTGGGTCCAAACAAGACGGAGTTGTTTACACACTGATTCCCACACTCGACCCTTTAAAAATCAGCCATCACCCCAAACACACGATGACTCCAGCCAACATCTTCAAAGTTGGATAGGTGACTCGTCGGTCCGTTGCAACACACGACATTCATGACTTATCGGTGTCTGATCTTGTCGAATGACAACCCAATTGTCGCAGGGGTTCCCAGTGTATATCTGCCATCGACATGCAATCGGTTATCGATCACGCAGAATGGAAATGTATGTGAGTCGATGCCCACTTTTCTCCGTTAGTTGACACGAAATATCCAACTTGTGTTTGTACCTCTAGGCATGTTCCAAGTCGCTGATAGATCGCGCCTCTGGGGTCAACGACGAGGTGGTCACATTTTTATCCTATTTTCACTATTCTTTGGTTGCAAGATAGCTGCCGTCTGGGAGATTGTAGCTGTCTTGCTACCAGTGAATTAGTGGAAAAATACCATCTCTGGGTGACCTCACTGTAGCATCGCGGATCTATCCCTGCTATCACGTCGGATCTCAATACTGATCACCAATTTAGCCAAGGTACTCGGACCAGTGGAAAGGGTAATAAATCTCGCCCACACACCCATCTCTCTTCTTTTCTTAGCATTACATCAAATTCTCAATACTGCTGTATGTATACATCACCAGTCTGTAATAACTTTTTCCCTGAATCAAGGTATCTGGTTGAGATCAGCGGAAAGGGTGCAAGTACTTACAAACCTCACCCACACCTCCGCCATTTTGCATTTCTTTCTTGAACCGCAACTTGTTGCAAGCCATGTATGCAGGAAAGCTTATCTGTCAACAAGTCTCCATGAAGAAAAGATATCCACAACCCCAGATAAGATGATTCTGGTTAGTATGTCTATCGTATGTGGGATGCTGCACCGGCACGCTTACAATAAGTACTTGTCAGTAATTTTGGCGTTCTCGTGGCTTGAAGGAGGATGCCCATGATACAGTCTACCCGCAACGATCCGAAAGCTTGTCTTCAGGCGTGTGGGTGCAACCATCCGAGCCGCAAAGACATGTGCGTGCGTGTTCGACGACTATAAGCGCGAACGCGAGTTAATGCAGGCAAGTTAATACGTTCAAATAGAAATACGACACAGCGTGGTAAGGTCGCCTGCCATCTTGTAAAGCACATTCTACCAAGATATGATCGCTCTCTCTTTGCAGGTGTCCTAGGATGTACACGAATTCTGTGCGTGCGTTGCGAACCGAGTGCATCCTGCGCAGTGGACACGACGAATACGTGAAACTCTTGGAAAGAGGCTACCCTTGGCAACAAGGAAATGTTTCACCGATATTGATTGCTTGACCGGCATCGGGATCAGGTCACCTGGGATGCGAGTGAGAATAAGCGCCAAAGACACGAGAGGATCCATATGAGGAATAACGAAACGTGTTCATGGGGTAACGTTGCGCCTTACAAGTAAACCGAAACACCTCGTTCTCTCGCTTCTCGAAGCCAACAACTGTGTACCGTCGCTGAGAATGTCGTCGACAAAGACTGGTACGTATGGCAGTTCCCAGGAGTGATTGTGTTGACACGGTGCCAACAATTCAACCAGACCCAATAATTTTGCTTGACATTGGTCGCTCTGAGTGGGTGCGCCCAGCCGCATTTCTCCCTGATGGGAAGCATCTTTTGGGCTGGACAAGCGATGCAATCCGACAGTGGCGACTAGAGGACGGCCAAGAAGTCAAAAACCAATCCATAGCGAAATTGGACACCTTGTCTGCATCGACGGATCACAAATGGATAGTCTGCAGTACTAGGGATGGCGTAAGTGTGTGGGATGGAGAGACGTATGAAAAAGTCATCGACGTGGAGGTCGACAACTGGGTAGTCACAGTGGACATTTCCCTTGATTCGACGAGGTTCGCCGCCGAGAGTCGTAGCAACACACTGAGCATCTGGAATATAGGAACTGGAGAGCAACTCGTTCGCACACTTGAACATGGCAGATATGTTAATGGGATCAAGTTCTCTCCCGACGGCAAGCACATCGCTACCACCGAATCTGGCGGACCACTCCACATTTTTGACAGTCATAGTGGTGACGAGATCGTCCTCATCAAGACTATCACAGCTCCAGAACGGAATCCGATTATTCCACTTGCATGGACCGATGACAGTCAACAAATTTTTACCGCATCAAGCGACAACAAAGTCAAGTCTTTTCATACTTCCACTGGGTCCGAGATTGCCGAATCGCAAACCCTTGATGGGGGTGGCATCGATTCAGTTGTCTTAGCAGCTAATGGCAAATTCATTGCTGCTTGCACGGACCATTCCATCTCATTCCTGGACGCAACAACTCTCTCTCTCATTGGCCCGGTCATTGGGAGCAGCAATTACATCAGGTCGATTGCCATCTCCTTGGATTGTTGCTGTCTTGCAACTGGACAAGATGATGGAAAAATTGCTGTGCGCGATCTCAGCCATATTCTCCCAGACTCTTATGGACCATTCCATGTAAGTGTTGGACCATTCCACCACACACCATATTAATTGCACACCAGAGAGAGACTAGGGAATCCAGCTCGGCCGAGTCCGGGGCCGGTGGCAAAGACGGTAACAGTGATCTTCTCGAGGTATTTGTTCGCTCTTTTTACCCTCAATCTGAATTCTCACAACCGGGGAGGCTGATGTGTCGTCAAACGAGCCTGCTGTCGAGTTCAACTATGACGAGGTTAGTGATCACTATATCATACACTCTTTTATGTGTTGACGCTGCCGCAGCCACCATCTCCAACAGCATCTGATGTACTGCCACCTGACATGGCCTTGCAGCAATCGTCGAATGTACGGGTGACACATCCAGAGGAACATCCTGACACTAGCGAGTCGTCTCGGGGCATCTCGAAGTTTAAACAATGGGTGCAGACAAGGATCAACAAGAGTAACAAGAACGTCACTCCGCATAAGCCCAATATCGCTCCCAGAGAGTCACTTCGGCCCGCCAATCGTCGTTCACGTTCTCC
>JBBPQW010000519.1:0-18203 GCA_038092695.1 Boletus rubropictus
CCTCATGGCCCGGTCCGGGGGTTGGGGGGGGGGAGGGTAGGTTGCGACTCTCAATCTAATTATCAATCTTGCAAGCCAGGGCAGTGTACCGTGTCCTGGAAACGGAAGGGCAAGAACGTACCGGATTTCCCCACTTTTTCTGTGTACACACGGAACGAGGGGGGTCCCTAATAGGTTGAGTTCGAACGTCTCCGTCCGCTCCCACGTCGTCGTCGCGCGCTGGCAACAAAAGGTTAGTGCTAACTGCGTCGTGTTTCCGACTGAATAGAAAGGCTGTATGATCGTGGACTTGGTCCTTTCGTGTCCGATTGACAATTGTGGGAGGGGCAGGTGAGCTGGTACATGGAACCCGAGGAAGAGGACGGGGTAAACCGGGTCACGGAACAGCCCCAATGATTGACTGAGGATCGTCGGTGGGGGGTAGGTCGCTGGCTATTCGCCACTGCCCTTGTTTCCTATTGGACTGTCCGAAAAGAAGAGAAGAAAAGAAAAAGACAGAATAAGAATCCGACAATGTCCTCGACTCGGTGATTCGATGGCGTTCGTCCATCTATGTCGTTCGGAAGCGCGTGTCAGTGGCGACTACACGTGCAGCAGTAAACTTTGGAAAACGTGGCCTAAATTATGGGTTTCTGAAGAAAGGCTGGAGAATGCTTGCGCTCCTGACGGTTAAGCACGTCACGACTGTTCCTGATCAACGGAAGCAATGTACGCCTTTTTTTTGGTTGCAACTGCCATTCACTCACCCTGTTATGCATTCACACAGCTGAGGACAACCTGGCGCGTCCGGTGTCTGGCAGAAACGATTTGGCGGACGCTGAGTGGGACTCTGACGCCCATAGACCTGGTTGAATTGATTTTCACCGTCACATTGAAGCGGCCGATCATCGCCTCCATGCTAAACCGTTGGCCAGCTTGTGAGTTTTTGTTTATATGTCGACCAAATGTAAATTCAAGGACGCCGCTGGTTTCACGTTCAATATCCATGTTTAACAGGCTCGCACCTTGATCGAAATAACCAGCTCATCGCCGTTGGTGACATGCTTGATCGCACCCTCCTGCCGCACATCGTCCGCGTTGATGATTAGGATTCGCACGCCCGAGGGATCTTTTCAGCTCTGATGACGGTGCAGTCGACCCGTCACTTGTTTCCCACCAGCCAGACCAGCTCAAGGCAGATGGATAATAATGCCGAAAACCATCAACAGGATGATGTTTATTCTTCACGAACGCAACTCTCAGCAATGCTGGCATGTTTGGTGGGAAACATACCTGGTGCCAAGATCATCATATGTGACAGCTCACTAAAAAAATAAGAGGGGTCCAGACACGACATTCCGGTCCCGTAACGTGAACACTCGTCTCAATTAGGATTGTTTACTCCACATTTTAAACAGATAATCAAAGCTACGTACGGCGAGGGAACGGCCCGACGATTTTGCCGAAAGACGTCCGCAGCGGACACCCCAAGGATAGCTGGTTTAAACGATAATTCCTGGATGTATTGCAACAATCAGTGCGTGGAATGTCTGCTGTAGAACGATAGTAGCCCGTGATGACCTACACCTGTCAAAGCATTGGTGATTTTCCACAGGCTATCAAGATTTCTGATTGGAAGGTGGCTCATGTTCCTGCACTACCGCCAACGACAAGGAGAAATTTATGTTTTTCCCGAATTCGCTCCGTGGTCGGAACCGTAGTGGGGTAGCCACAACTCGGTTTGCATGCACTCTCAATTTCCTTTTTTGATAATCGCCCTGAGTCACTGCCTAGTGTCGACAATGGTGAGCGTCACACACCTTCTTCGCAAACAGGCTCGACTTCAAGTCTGGAGAGTCAGACGTGGAAATTCAGCACCAGCTGCCTGCTTCGAGCAGGATTCTACTGACAACTTGACTTTTCACCAAATCTTTCGTGGACTTTGACGTCTTCTTATGTCAACACTCTTGTAGCCCGTCCTGGAAGCGACGTCAAGTGAGTAAAATGGTTTATTCAGGTCGAAGATGACGGCAGTTCGGCTTTCTTCTCTTCGCTTCCAGTTCTCCCGCTTGATTTACCTGCCATTGCAGTCGTCCTTGAGCTTGATGGCTCTCGCTCCTTTGTTCAGAGTGAACGTCTCCACCGAGTGAGTTTCGTTTTCTAATAATGGTGTTCATACGACTGGGGATGGATCTCTATTTAACTTTCTAGTATTGCATCACACTCGTGTTGGGCCTCTGCCCGTCCTTCGCTCCATTTGGGCCGGCGGCAGTATGTCTGACGACTCTTTCCCTCTCGCTTCTGTGAGTGAAGACTCTTCGATTTGCTCGTCCTTGCCCTGACGGTGCGAATAGCTTGGTATTGGGTAATCTCCGCCATCGCATCCTCATCTCCACGTTCCTATTCGAAAGCATGATTCTGTGCGCAACGGTCCGTTGTCAATATTTAGTCGTCTCGCATGCACGAGTTACACGACAGTTGTTTTTTAGGTGCTGTTGGCAGGAATCGCCATGATACTGTCGCCGGAGAGGCATACCACTTCCCTGCTGGATGCGTTTAGGACGATCGGGGGGAGCCAATGATTTCGTCAACACGAGACCGCCGTAGTGACGAACGATCTTATCAGATTTTCCAGCCAATTATACTTGCTACGAATCCAAGGTGGCACGAGTCTTCCTTGCCTTGTCGAATCTCTGTGGTATGGGGTCCTACCGCCGTTCACAATTCACGTGCTCATGTTACGTCCCTAGCGTTCATATACTACGATGTTATATTCTTGTGTGCCATGATCAGTGTTGTCTGTGGCAAAGGTATCTGAACTATTTCGATCGAAGAAGCCGCTGCTGGCACCTTTGATGCTCCAATGGTTCAACCGCAGCTTAATGCAGCGCCTGCTCCACGACACCAGAGTTACGGCTCATATCCTCCGCAGGTCCTTCCGCGAGGACCCCCTGCCCAGCCGGACAATGCGTATCCATAGCGGGTCCCTCCTCAAGGCTCCCCCTCTTCAGCGGTACGACGTCTATCTACGACCAGCTCCTCGGGCCAAAATCATCCAGACAACTACCCTTCTTCTCGCGCTTCTCAGCAACAGGTTAACGGTGGCTACTCTCCCACTCCAATTACCAGCGGTGCCGCTCTACTTCCTTCAGTCCGGGTACAATTCGTACCTTCTCAAGCCCAGCTTCCGTTGTCTAGTGTAGGTATCGAGGGCAACGACCGCCATCCCGGTCTCTGTACAGTTACACCAAACCTCATTCTTGTTTGAGGGACCCTATCTATCCATCGTTCGGGTGATGTTTCGGAAAGTGAACAATGGATGCTCCCTGGCCTAATCTACGCTGGGGAAAACCAATTCAAGGTTTTCTCGTCGCCTGTTTGCCAGGCGCTTGCCGTGTGTCGCATGTTCGTTTCTCATTTTATTTTGTTTTGTTTTTCCACAGCCTTTAAGCGGTAACCTTGCCTATGTCTCATTGTCCGAGGTCAATGGAGTGGAGCCAGAAGGAAGGTGTGTCTATGTATAATCAGACGGATAAAGTGATACATCTCCGAAGGAGATGGGGGGAAGGTTTTCTCACTGGGGTATTACGATTATGCGGTCCCACGTCCCCTCCTCCCGACTTACGGACACTGGACTCGTACGAAACGCGCTTGCATCATTTTCAGCGAGGAGCACGGGGGAAAAAAGGATGTACTCCGAGTTCACGTTGCATCTATCGTACAGTAATATATGAATAATATCTGAGAGGTCGTAAGAGATTTGTATGTAGTATGCGCTCTGCTCCTCGCCTCCCCCCCTCTTTCGTTCATAACAGGTACAGACAAAACGTTCTGGGGCGCGTCGCCACTCGGTCGGTGGTGGCACACACACGGGGAGAAGACAAATCGAACTGTGCACGGGGCTATGCATGATAGTAATTGCTGATAGATACCGTCGAGGCTCTGTCAGACTCTTCGTTTCGTCACTTGTTTCGGTCGATACCCGTCTTGGATCCGACCGTGTACGGTTAGTCTTGCCAACAGCTTCTTGGCAAAAAGAAAAGATGGGATCAAAGGCGTGCCTGGCGTAAATCAGCATCTACTTCGTTCCCGTTATTCACATCTCCAAGCCAAACCCTCGGGGAGGGGGGCAGGGTACAAGCTTACCTGTCAGTACTGCCCTGCGCTGGTAGGGAGGCGAGGGGAAAGAGGGGGAGACATTTTTGCCGCTCCGTGTGCGTGTATGGTGCATGTTATTATTACATACTCACGATACGATCGGGTTACAAGGAGAAGAAGAGAAAAGAAAAACACGTCCCCACCTTTTTTTTTTCAAACCCGGCTAGGTTTCTGGTGTCGTGTGACCAAAAAGACCAGCACCTTGTCGCATGTCCGGGCTGACTGCCAAGCGCGCGAAAAAAAAGAATCCGTTTATGATTATTACGGAGGATGATGAATCAAAAAAGTGAATGATGATGAATGATATATGGGACAGTGCCGCCCGACTGGCTCGCAATTCAGTCATCCCGGATACTGAGTTGAGTTAGGTTCATCACTGAAACGCGCGCCTCGTGGTGGGCGCATTGTCTCTTCATTCAGGTCGTCGCGCGCATCGGGCCTCGGAGGAACCCACTCTGTTTTTTTGAAAGCAAGTCGGGGAGATCTTCCGGATCGATCCACCCATCAGAATAAGCATTTCACACCTTCACGGTTCACGACAGTGGGGAGGAACTGACTGTCATTGGTAGGGGTGATTGAGGCTACAGGGCAATCGAGAGAACGTTCGCATGTACGCAACAAATGTCTATCAAGTTGAATCTAGGGCAAGATCACGGTGTGGAGCGTAGGTGGTGGGTGTTTGGTATGGTCGTAGGACGTTGATTCGTCAATCAATCCTGATCATGTCTTTCCCTTGGTCGTATTCTTACTGATGAGCTTCGCTTTCTCGAGCGCTGCTTGGCCTACAGACAATCGTCAGGTATGCACACCTCAGAGTCATCGGAGACACCTACTCTGTTGGACGAGGTTCTTTTTGTAATCGATGATCGTGATGTCCTGCTTTGTGAGGTTGCGAACAGTCTTGTCCTTGACTTCCCAAAGATCTTCGGCGACTTGCGAAATAAGACCTGGTCATGGTATTGAAAATATTACTAAGAACGGAAAATGCAATGACCACGGAGTACGCACGGAAATCGTGAGAGACGATCACAACACCACCTTCAAAGTCTTTGATCGCAAGCGCCAAGGCATCAATAGAACCCATATCCAAATGGTTCGTGGGTTCGTCTATCCGGCATTAGTGGAATTGATTGTTGGCCGACATGATGGTGCCACGTACCTAGCAACAGGATGTGTGGGTGCTCCATGGCTAGCTGAGCGAATACAACACTGGTTTAATGGATCAGCCTCGATTCAGTCGCTCTCCGAGATCAGCGTTCTCACCGATTCCGCAGGCCGTCTGACAGTTGTCTGATAGGAGAAACTTGATGTGCGCCGGACAGACCAAATCTGCCGAGCTGCTGCCGCCATGCCTGTACCGGGGAAGCGATGTGAGTCAAGCGCGTGGCTAGGAGGCTGGTTTGACTCACTTGTCCGTCTTTCTCAGGATATTTCTCGGCAAATATAGTTTGGAAGTACTCGATTGGCGATTTATCGTAAGGAAGCTGGTCGGCGGAGTGTTGCGAGTATTTCGCCAGTTTTAAAGCAGCATGCTTAGAGATCGTTCCCTCACATGGTTGGAGTAGGTCGGTAATAAGATGGAGAAGGGTAGACTTTCCTGCACCGTTTGCACCAAGAATGGCGATGCGAGAGTCCATGCTGTACGTCACAGCGTAAATCGAGGAACAATCTCCATGCAGATTGCAGATTGTCACTTACTCGATACCGAATGATAGATGCTGGTACAGGTAATCCTCACGTTTTCCCGAGTATGAGAAAGCGACGTCATTAAAGGCGATGATAGGGGGTGGAAGCTTGCGGATATCTTCAAAGTGGAAGCGCAAGGGCCGTGGGGTTTCAACCTTTTCTATAAGGCCCGCGGCTTCCATTTTGTCGATGATCTTTTGTTTTGATTTGGCTTGCTTCACAAGGTTGGCGTATGTACCAGCTGACGCGATGAATCTGGATAGGACTTGTCAGTGGTTATCGAGAATCTGGTCACCTCCTTACTTTTTGATGTGGGCGATTTCCTCTTGTTGTTTGTGGTACGCTTTCATCTGGTTTACTTCGTTCTCCTTCTTCGTGCGCACGTACGTCGAATAATTACCGGTGTAGTACACAAGCTTTTTCTTCATCGTCAAATCCATAATGTTCGTGCACACGGAGTCCATGAAGTCCTGTGAATGCGACGTGATAACGAGGATATGATTATATGTGGACAGGTAGGCTTCCAACCAGACGACCGCACCCAGATCGAGATGGTTCGTTGGCTCGTCAAGCAGCAGCAGATGTGGTTTCACGAAAAGAGCTCGGGCGAGGGCCACTCTCATTCGCCAACCACCACTCATATCCTTGGTCGGCTTTTGCATCATTCCTTGACTGAAGCCTAGACCATGGAGAATGCTTCCTGCTTTCACCTCGAACGTGCTCGGATCCAATTCTTCGAGCTCCTCATATGCGGCATCGAGGGCGGTTTCGTCCACGTCGTCAGCTACGGATAAGTCTTCGATCCGTTTCTCGAGCTTGGCGACCTTCTCTTTTGCGGAGGCGACGATAAAATCGAGCGCGTTCACCTCGGATGGTTCAGCTTCTCCCATTACGAGATAAATATCGATATGTTGAGGAATCTCAATGTCGCGCTCCGCCAATGAACGAAGGAATGTTGACTGTAACGTCGTGATCGATCATCACGCGAGAGTGATGGCTAAACGAACCTTTCCAGATCCATTCTCGCCCAAGAGACCGTAACGCTGTCCATAATTGAGAGATAACTCGGCACCCTCGATGAGCAGGCGGCCATGGAAGGAAAGTGTGTAAGCATCGATTTTGATATCTCTACCTTTCAGATCAGAGACAAGCACTCCAGCAGCACTCCTACGCTACGGTCAGTCAAGGATCTCATAGTTGTACAAAAAAATGTACCTCTCCGTTGCGATTTGGAGTTTTGCCATAGAGGTCAGGTCGTCGGTACTGTTTGCAGCGGAGACGCTGGTGAGTGGAGTGTTGGTGGTGCTGCCAGTCACCGATCCGGTAGGTGTCGAGGTAGACGTTGCGGTATCATTCTGTTGCCTTGCTGCCTGTTTTGCGGCTTTTTCTGCGAGTCGTTTCTGTTTCGATGCTGAGGGTGGCATCTCTGAAAAGTGGAAAAGGGACAAGACGAGTGATCGATGTCGGTCCAGCCCTCCTAACATTAGTTTTACCTAATCAGGCATATCCTGCATTATCTAATCCATCCAAATTTGGTTCATTCAGTCAGCATAGTAGAAGATAATTCCAGTGAGGGACAGAATGCACGAGTGTGTAGTCTGACGACGTAAAGGTGGGATGTTTGCCCGGGAAAGAGCACAGCGTGTTATTTAGGTAAAGTAGAATCCGCGCATCGCTGCCTCTTTCGGTCCTTGTTGCCCGCTCACGTGAAATCACTGTATGGAATCGAGCTCATCAAATTCACCTCTCCACTTGGTACAACCAGCTCGGCACAATGGATGACCTCAAAAAAATCATTTTCCTTGCCTGAGATGCACTGACACTTTGCCCACCAGGACACCCAGATCAATCATAGTCACTAAAAAACTCTGAAAAAGTGAAAATACCATTTGATCAATATTGTATATACAAATATATATATTAGTCTCAGTGCCTAGTTCTTTTTTACTCTTTGCTTTGTTGTGTTGTTCTCCCATATTTAGGACCTTGCAAAGATATATTCTAGGATATTCTTTTTTGGCTAGGAGAGAACATCTTGAAATATACCCTTATAAGGTTCTAGTTGTCTGCAGTTGCTATCTAATCTATTATTGGATAATTTAGAACTTGTGCAAAGTCAAAAGGTAAAGCCCTATTTTTCCATAACTTTTCATTGCTCTATATTAGAAAATAGATTCTTCTATAATGCAAACAATAGTGGAGAGCAAAGTAATATGTATAGATTTCTCTTTACAAAGTGTTCTTAGTTTTACAGTGGCTCAAAAAAGTGTTCCAATATTTGGCTATTTTGCAATAACTTGACATTTGCAAGAAAACAAGAAGAAATTAACTCTAACCCTTGTAGGGTCATTAATAGCCCTAACCCTCACCCTAAAGATGAGCCCTTGGTCATGTGACTTGGTTGCCATGGGACTGAGATATAATCATATTAAAATGACATGTCATTGGGACACTTATTTGACCATGATGCTATTAGATATTATTTAGTAAATAATATAAGGTTCTGATGGATACTGTGCTTCAACCCTGTCTGATTATGTAATTCTGAGCAATATAAATGGCAGGGACATCACCTGACTAATCCAACTTCACCATAAAACCCATTCCTGCCTCTATTAGAGCCAATATTCTTTTTTTCTCTGAATCTGGCCTTTTTGCCAGGAAAATATCCTCCCAAACTGGTCTGGGAAAGTCTACTGTGGCCAGGGTTATCAAACAGATCCATCCAGGCAAGGAAACATCAAATTAGGATGTTCCTCCAAGCTTTCTCCTGTTAATAGAAGGAGAATTATCTCTAGTATTGCCTCTGGCAAGGTTGAAAATGCTGTTTAGGCAATCCATCTCATCAATTCTACCCTCTCCTCTCCTGTCTCTTCCCAAACTGTTCACAATGTACTCAAGTCTGCATCCCTAAAGGCTGTAGTTCAAGAAAAAAAAACCATTCTTGTCTATTAGACATAGACAACACAGGCTGGCCTTTGCTCTCAAGCACCAACACTGGACTGTGGAGGACTGGACTAGGGTTATTTGGTCAGATGAGACCAAGATTAACAGGATTGGGTTAGATGGAAGAAAATATATATGAAAAGTGGCAGGAAAGCCTTTGCAAAACAAGGAAGTACAGGAGACAATTAAGTTTGGAGGAGGTTCCTTGATGATTTGGGGATGCATGAGTTGGAATGGAGTGGGAATCTTTGCAGAGGTAGAAGGAAGGATGAATGCTGAGCAGTATATCTCCATTTTGGAGGATAATTTGCTTTTTATTACTGTATGGAAAATTTTAGAATTCCTAAGAAAAGCATCATCTTTTAACAAGATAATGATCCCAAGCACACCTTTAAAAAAGCCAAGAAGTGGCTGGAATCTCAAGGAATCAAGATTCTTGATAGGCTAGCACAATCTTCAGACCTTAATCCCATTGAGCATTTCTGGCAAATTCTCAAAAAAAAGCTCAACAGCTATAGTATCAGTAGAAGGGCCAAGCAGTGGTTTGAGGTCCATGGGTTTAAGGTCATGGTATGGCCTACTCAGTCTCCAGACCTTAATTCCATAGAAAATCTATGATTTAATCTCAAAAGAAGGCTAGCAGGATATTCTGAACCATTTAAGAAGATATTGGAGCTTTAGAAGCATATACAGGTGGAGTGGAACAAGATTGAGGGTGTCTAGTGTCAGGAGTTGCTTATGAGCATGCCTAGAAGGATTAGGAAGGTCATTAAGGCCAAAGGAGGATATATTTAATATTAATTTTCATACCCTTGATATAGCAACAAAACTGATATAATGAGTACCCTTGATTAAATTTGGAATATCTTCTGATGAAGTGAGAATTACATAAGAAATGTATATATATTTGGAAAGCCCTTGATTAGGGCTTTCTGATGATTACAGGGTCTGGGAGTCTAGCTTCAATGATTCTCCAGATATTTACTCATCAATCAAAATAATGCAAACATTACATCAGTTTTGTTGTTCATTGTAACTGTGATATTAAAAAATATAGAAGTTATTAAATTACTTTTAAATTTATATTATACATGTATACTACCAAATCATCTATCACCTTCATCTTCTTCTCTAATACTATTTTGAATTTTTAAAAGCCATTTTCTAGTATTTTAAAAGAAAAAAAATATTGAAATAAGTATAGAAAGAAATTAATTGCCTTATATAGGCTCTATCAACCTATGATTATATTTTTTTAGCTTAATTTCTCCAAAATATTTGATTTTTTAATGCTAATATATATATATATTATATCTTTTCAAAAATTTTACTAGTTAATTATAGCATAAAAGTATAATTTATTAGAAATGAGTATATTTGCATTTTTTTAAAATCTAATTTTATTCAAAATAAATTATTTACATTTTGCTAAATTTTCATAAAATTTTTATATTTCCTTGTTTTCATCAATAGTATAACTAATCAATATGCAACTTCATTATTGTTTTATACTCTATTATCTTTTATATAATAACCTCAAAAACCATTGCAATAACTAACTCTAATGCAGTGCATGAAATATACTATAATTATATAAAAGAATTATATTAAGCTTTGCTAGAGAGAAATATAGCATATATCCTTGGCTACAAAAGTGCCCCCTATGTCATGTGATTTCATTTAGTGGCTATGGCAATACAAGCATTGAAAGACATCAATGTTATTGCAATAGTTTTTAAGCTTTTCATATAATAGATAAAATTACAATGAAATTATACTGTATTTGGTTATGCAAACAAAAATACACAATAAAATAGTATGTCTGAGTATAAAATAGTTCACATGCCTCTTGATTTCCAATCACTACTATCTTAAGATCTTTGTCTACTATATAATATAATATAATTTTTTCTATGCTTGATATAGGTCATTCTATTTACTCTATTGCTGCTGCCACTGGCCACCATATATCCACTATCTTAGACTTTACTCCAAAGAGCATTTTAAATGTTGAAATTTTACTAGAGATTGTCCAACAAAGATTTCTTCTACTGATATCTGCCATTCTTAGCATCTCATCTCATTTGACAGAGCAGAAACTGTTGTTCAGGTGATTCAAGCACTTAGCAACATTATTAACAAGCCTTTCTCTCCTAGTATAGTGTGTTTCTACTTGAGAAAAGCTGATATAAAGGCTGTAGTCAAATCCAAATGCTCTTTTTTTTCTACTAAATATTGTAAAGTATATCTTAGGCTGTGTATAGCAATGAAGTAATGACCCAAAAACTGTGATTTTTAGGTCATGGTTTTTGCAAGCACTTTTTCAAACCTGGCAGTTTCCAAGATGCTGGTGGCTGCTGATGTGGCACAATGTTATAAACCCCTATTTTCTAACCTAACTTTTCACTTTCAATTTCTACTTTCAAAAGTCACGTGACCAGTGCACATGATCATGGGAGCATGCACATGACCCAGGTCTAGATCGCTCTAGACAATGACATCATGCCTCATGGTTTACACACCTATTTAATCTCTGTTGCTTCTCTTCCATTTCACACTGCCTCCATGAGAACACTATGTACTTGTATAGTAATTAGTCCCATGCACTGCTTGGTCTGTGTGCACTCCTGTACAATATATAAAGGCTCATGCTCATCGCTGGCATCCCCAGCTTTGACCACTTGTCTATTTGGGTTAAAACTGTCTGATTGGTGTGCTTCAGCTCTCTTCTAGTTCCCTTTTCTCTTTTCATTGTCGCCAGCCTCTGGTGTAAAGGCTGCAAGGGTCTTGGCTAGCGGTGTGTTTACAAGAGCATAACACTTGATCAAAGCTTGTTACACTACCTGAGTCCCAGGGTCAAGGGAACAAGAGCTTATAGCCACTTGATGGCTATTGGATTGTCATATCCAGAAAAGGACTTTTTGCTGCCCAGAGAATAGGGCCTCATACTGGGAGTTTTCAGTTTGTGTTTTGTTGTCCCCTGATGCCTTTAGGGGAGCCCCTAGGAAGGGCATGTTTTTGTATTGCCAGTTAGAAACTTCCACCTCGCCCACTTGGGTTGATAGCCATGCTAGGGTCGTGCCTAGTTTGTGAAGTCTGACCAGTAACCTCTTGTGGAAGTTGCTGGGCTGAGGATATATCATTGTGATAGTCCCCTGCGACCAGGGAGGTAGAGCGTCAGTACCTAGCTCTAAAAATAGTTTATGTGTAGTCTATCTTTGGTTAAAGGATTGCCGAAGAAGACTTGTTACGAAACCTTTTGATGCAGATGTTATTACCTGCGTTCGAAAAAATACTTGTTATGCCCCTTTGTCTGCCGAATCCCCAGAGCACACTTGGAAGATGGTGGGCAGTAAGGACTAGGATCTGAAGTGGAGCCTTCCAAAGAAACCCTAGAAGATACCTTCTTCTGACTATATCTCTCCCCACCTTCATCACCAACCTGCACCAAGATGGCTTCAGAAGCTGAAGAAATGAAGCAGCTTCTTGCTTCATTTTTGAAAGACTGACAGAGGGAAAGCACCTCTATTACAAAAAAGGTCGCCGATCCAGGAGAATGGGAAGGCGAAAGATCCAAATTTAGAAATTGGATTGCAAATGTCAAAGTCTGGGTTTCCCTCCAGAAATGGGACTCGGACAAATTAAGAACTGTGGCAGTTCTCTTCCGAATGAAGGGAAAAGCTGCTGCATATGCTTGACTCTGGCTAGAGGAGGACTGTGAGGATGAAGAGAAACTCACTCAAGGAGTTCACCAGGGCGACAATGCCTGGCCCAATTGGCGGTTTCTGCTCACTGACATAAAAGAGCATTTTCAGATTGACGTGCTCATGCATGAGAGTTTAAGGTCTCTCCAAAACCTAAAGCAAAACAATGCGCCTGTAGATGCTTTTCCACAAAGATTCAACATTCTGTCGAAAGAAGCAGATGTGGAAGAAAACCATGTGATAAACCTTCTCAAGATGGGAGTAGACCCCCATATATACCTACAAGTCCACATGAACTTTCCAGCCAATGAAGAAAGGCTGCAGAGTTTAATAGCTGCCTACAGGAGAGTAGGACGAGCTTTTGAGTCAGCCATAATAGAATGCAGCATGAACTTTGGCCATGGCGGCCAAAAGCCACAACAAGGACGGTTCAGGCAACCATGGGTTGCAGGACCCCAGGGACAGCCCCTCCAGTTTATTCAAACGGGCACTCAACCGGGCAGAGGAGCCCCTATGGCCATTGACACGGTAAAGACTGCTCTGGATACCAGGATGTGTTATGACTGTGGGAAGCCAGGGCACATTAAGTGGGACTGTCCAAAGAATCCCAACCGGAGGCCTCAACCTCTACAAGAACAAGCCCAACCCCAGGCTCAAAATAGGGCAATTGGTACTTGGGTGTTGAATGAGGACACCGGTACTTACAAGCAGGTTTGGGAGGTGCAGTCGCCTGAAGTAAAGGCTGCACAGGTTCGGGCACAACCCAGCGCCTCAAGTAGGCAAGCCTACATGGGAGAAGAGGCATGGGCTTATTGGCTCGATGTCTTTATGGCTAAGGTGAAAGCCAAAGCCGCAGACTCTTTAAAAGGAAGCAGTCCCTGAATGGTAGGGTGTTCAGCAGACACGGACCTTCAAAAATAAAAAAGAAGAAAAAAGTGGAAAAGAATCAAAAGAAAAAAAGTTTACAATTGGCTTCTGGGCTATGATAGTCAGCTCAGAAATATCTATGAAGTACTATCACATGTAAAATCGGACTGTGTCTTGCATGCAGTGAGTTCTATTTGTAGTCCTACTTGTAGTACGGCAGAGCAAAAGACCAGAGAAGTCCTAAAGATAAGTAGCAGCCCTACCACCGAGGAAAAACCCGTAGTTTCGGCACCTCATTCCCGTTCTTTTTCAACTTCCGAGTGGGGTCTCAGGAGCAAAAGCTCTGCAGGCTGGCCAGAATGGGAGCATCCTTCTGGGGAAACCCAGTCACCTACAGTAAGTAATTCAGATGGGCTGGCCAGTTGGCCACTCCAGGGAACGGAATCTGAAGACCTCAAGCTGTGCTGCGAGAAAGACTTCCCAATATGTACTATTAGCTTGGCTCTTACATATTTAATATCAGGTAGTTCAAAGTCCGAAAGGGGGTCTCCTTCATGGAGCTTGGCACTGGACTCAAACAATAGCATGCTTGATTTCCTGTTGGACTATACTTTTTCCTCTTCACTATTTACTAACAAAATCCCTACAGAAAGAAGTTTTCTAACATGTGAAGGAGATTTCTCTCCTCTTGTGGCCATCACGTACCAGAGTCAGGATCAATGGAGGGCAAGAACTCTACAAGCTCTGTTAGACTCTGGTGTGGTGAACACGTTCATAGACAAAAAATACTATGAAAGCCACAAAATTAAATTAATCCCTTTGGAAAAACCTGTGACTGTTTTCAATACTGACGGCTCTCAAGGAGCAGTGGACAAGATACAGCATAAGGTAAAATTATTTATTTCAATACACAGACATTAGGAACCAATAGAAGCATTTGTGATCCTCTTAGGGTCACATGCTATGATGATCGGGTATGATTGGCTAAGTTGCCACAACCCTATGATAGATTGGGTCAAAAAGACCATTTGTTATGGACAATGCACTCAACAGTGCCAATTAATTAAACAAACTGTAGAACAGCAATTTGTAGATATATGTAGCATAGAACCTGAAGTCGCGGCTAAAGTACCTAAAGCCTACCATGACTTCCTGGACCAGTTCTCCAAGAATAAGTCCTCTCGAATGCCGATAAGGAAACCCTGGGATCATGCAATAGATCTCAAATCCGACTTTGTTTCTAAGAAGGGTAGGGTCATTCCTATGTTGGATACAGAGAACGAGGAAATCTGTAACTTTATTGAAAAAGAGTTAAAAAAAGGGTTACATTAGACCTAGTAAGTCATCTCAAACAGCGCTGGTCTTCTTTATCCCGAAAAAAGATGGAAAAAAGCGATTAGTTATGGACTATAGATATTTAAATGACGGAACAGTTAAAAATGCTTATCCATTACCCCTGATCTCACAGTTGATTGATCGGCTTAAAGGTGCCAACATCTTCACCGCGATGGATCTTAGATGGGGATTTAATAATATTTGCATCAAAGAAGGCGACAAATGGAAAGCAGTGTTTGTAATGCCCATCGGAGCCTACTAACCGACCGTTATGTATTTCGGTCTCACAAACTCACCCCCTACCTTCCAGGGAATGATGAATGACATTTTCAATGTCATGTATGCATTTTTAATAATTTATATGGACGATATCATGGTCTTCTCCAAGGGTAAAACCAAGGAGCAATATGAAAACCTAGTAAAGGAAGTTCTCTTGTGCTTGCGCAAGAATGATTTATTTGTCAAACCAAAAAAATGTATTTTCTCTGCTGACAAAGTAGATTTTTTAGGAATGGTAGTTTTTAAAGATGGCGTCCAAATGCAGGGCAAAAAGACAGCCACCATTGAAGATTGGCCAGAGCCAACATGCTTGAAACAGGTACAAGCGTTTTTTGGCTTATGTAATTATTATAGGAAGTTCATCGACAGCTTTGCCAACATCACCTGCCCTCTGAATAATTTAACAAAAAAGAACACCCCTTTCCAATGGGATATAGAAGAAAAGGCTGCTTTTAGGGCCCTCAAAAAGAAATTCATGGAAGCCCCACTCCTCGCTTATCCAGATAGCTCGAGAAGAATGCAGGTAGAAATGGACGCTTTGGATATTGCCATAGGAGGAGTATTATGGCAAGAATGTCTGGATATGGTATGGAGGCCTTGCGCCTTCCTTTCTCATTCCTTTAACTCCACAGAGCGGAACTATTCTATTTATGATAAAGAACTTTTAGCAGTGATTCGCGCCTTAGAAGAATGGCACCATTATTTAATAGGTCGTACTGAATTCAAGATCTGGACAGATCACAAGAATCTCAAATATTGGAAAAAGCCACAAACGCTATCTGGGAGACAAGCATGATGGCACACCTTTCTCTAGGAATTCAATTACATCTTTATCTATAAGCCCGGATCGCAAAATCGGGCCAATGCCTTATCTTGACGACCAGACCATGGAGACATGGTCTTAGATTTCAACAAGGACATTATTGTATTACCAGAAAAACTATTTGTCAAAAACATTTCTCTCTCTTCACCTTTTCAAGAAAAACTTAAAAAATAATCAGAAAAAATAAAAAACATTTATATATCAGGATACTCTTACAATAGTTCCTCTTCTTTATTTATCAAAGATAATGAGCAAAAGGTCTTTGTACCTGAGGCGCTCTGCATTGAACTCTTAGGCATTTGCCACAATGAACCCATATTGGGTCACACCAGACAATATCGTACTTATCAGCAGGTTGCCAAGTTATTTTCTTGGCCTGCTATGAAAAAAGACATTATTAAATATGTAGAACACTGCCATGGGTGTGCCCTCACAAAGGGTAAACAAAAAGCACCAGCAGGAAAAATGTTACCTCTTCCAGCAGCCAAACGGCCATGGGAAGATATCTCTATTGACTTTGTCACCAGACTACTGATCTCGAATGGCTTTGATGTCATCTGTACTATAGTAAATCGTTTCTCTAAAGAAGTCATCTATGTGCCGTGTATCAGGATCACCACACAAAGTGTATGGGCCTAAAGTGATGAATTCCAAACGTAAGGAAAAGAGAAACATAGTACACTGCTAACTACTTATATATTACAGGACTTATGCACACAGACCAGCTTAGGGCCAGCATGGAATGTACTAGAAGGTTCTGATAAGATCCTAGTGGCTGTGTGATAAGATAAGATTAGATAAGATAAAGGAAGAGATAGTATCATATGGTACAAGTAGAAGAAAAGGAAAATGATGGTCCTGACACCATGCACAAAAAACACTTCTTCTATGGATCTAGCTAAAATATTTAGAGATAATGTTTGGTGTATTCACGGCCTCCCCTCGACGGTTGTATCAGACCGTGGACCCCAGTTTATATCTGAGTTTACCATGGATCTGTGCAAACTCCTTGGGATTTCTCAGAAGATCTCTACCACCTACCATTCTCAGATGGATGGGCAAATTGAGTGATTGAATCGCAAAATGGAGCAGTATTTACATACTTATGTGTCGAAAAAGCAGGAGCTCTGGAGCGAGTGGATTAAGCTAGCTCAATTCCACCATAATTCCTCACTCACAACATCTACCGGAAACACTCCTTTCGCGGTTACTCATAACTATCATCCTCAACTCGGTTTTGAAGGATCTTCCTCTTCCCTTGCAGGACACTTTCATCAGCAGGCTGGTGTTGCACATGACGATGTGCATCAATCGCTTGAGCATGCTCGCGATCGGATGATAAAGCAGTCAGACAATAGAAGGTCTGATGCTCCCGCTTATAAATTAAAAGATAGAGTTTGGTTGTCAACGGAAAACTTGAAGTTACCATATACCGCGCACAAACTTACCCAGAAATGGATTGGACCATATTCTATCATTCGACTTCTTCCTAACGCAGTTGAATTGCGTCTTCCTTCTTCCATTCATATTCACCTGGTTGTGAACATTTCTTGTGTTAAACCCTATTGCGACATGCTACCAGGGCAACCTGTCTCTCACCTGGATGTGATCGAGGTGTCTAATGAAGGTCACACAGAATATGAAGTGGAATCAGTCATTTCTTCTAGGATGAATAAAAGGAAGCTCAAATATTTGATTCATTGGTGTGGCTATGATGAAGCAGATCGTACTTGGGAACCAACCAATCACCTGGTACATGTACAGGATGCAATTCAGCAGTATCACCATGCCCACCCATCCGCCCCTTGACCTTTTCGTGGACTTTTGACAGCTGAATTCACTTCGTTATTTAATATCTTTGGACCTGAAGCGGGTACTGGTTTCACGGTGACTCATCTGGAATATGAGTCTTTAGGGGGGGTAGTGTTATAAACCCCTATTTTCTAACCTAACTTTTCACTTTCGATTTCTACTTTCAAAAGTCATGTGACCAGTGCACGTGATCGTGGGAGCATGCACATGACCCAGGTCTAGATCACTCTAGACAATGACATCATGCCTCATGGTTTACATGCCTATTTAATCTCTGTTGCTTCTCTTCCATTTCACACTGCCTCCGTGAGAATACTATGTACTTGTATAGTAATTAGTCCCACGCACTGCTTGGTCTGTGTGCACTCCTGTACAATATATAAAGGCTCGTGCTCATCGCTGGCATCCCCAGCTTTGACCACTTGTCTATTTGGGTTAAAACTGTCTGATTGGTATGCTTCAGCTCTTTCCTAGTTCCCTTTTCTCTTTTCATTGTCGCCAGCCTCTGGTGTAAAGGCTGCAAGGGTCTTGGCTAGTGGTGTGTTCGCAAGAGCATAACACACAAGGGTATCAACCTAGCACTGGCATAGATGACAACCAATATAACATGCCCC
>JBBPQW010000520.1:0-18200 GCA_038092695.1 Boletus rubropictus
CGGCAGCGTTTGGAGATGAAATTGTCACCGATACTCTCATCAGCGTTGGGTTTCCACAAGAGGGACAGAACTGCTTTGAGTTGTCCTTGCATATTCTAGCAGGAATCAATAGTGAGTTTAAAATACAAAAGAGCTGCCCTCACTTGAAACAAGCGTGACATCTGAGCACCCAGGTTTTCACTTTTTGTATTTGTTTGCCTTCTGTGCCGACCAATGTCAGTCCCATTTGAAGCAGGACATTCTGCATGGCAAAGTCTGCAGTCATACACCCAGCCAAAATTGTTTCTTCATCAGCCACTTGGCGCCGATTCTTTAGGTTACCGTCCGACGAGGGAAGGAGTTCAAGAACGCGGGACTTGTGCAAAGCAACATTATCAGGGGTTATCCATTCTCCCGCATCATCTTCATCAGTCGAAGGATCGTCATAAAGCGGCACTTCTGGCGTCAACTTCGTGGCAGAATCATTGCAAAACCGAGCAGGCCGCGTTTCCACGTTGTGAGGCTCATCTTCGGCACATAAACCATCCAGTCGGCTTTCCAATGATAGATTCACTGTCGCGCTGCTGAGCTCGTCAACATTCATCCCTTCGGCGGCTTGTGGGCCAGCTGAAGGTGACTGCGATAAATTTATCGGTTCTGTATCCGGGTACGAAATCGCGGGAACGTCCTGCGTGGTGGCTGTCTCCGTGGCAGATTGTGATACCTCTCCGTTCCTGGTGTTGTTTGATTGGACCTGCGACTACCGTGAGGACGTTTCCTAAACACGGTGAAAGGGCTAGCTTGCCTCTTTTCTTTTTTCTTCTAAAATTGCATTCTCTTCGAGTTCCAAAGTATGGGTCAAGGCGAGGACACATATATCGGCGTGAGACAGGGCAGTGTAATCACCGGTTTTTTTCGCAAACTGTATCACTGCCGATCTGGTGAGCAGAACAAGAGCAAGCTCGGGATCCGGCAAGTACCTTGAGTGAGCGAACGAGGATCAGGGCTCCGGATGCTGACTCGGACACCCGTCGAGAGCCCTAGCTGCTGAAAATGTTCCCGAGCCCGTTTATCTTTGAGCTCGTCCAATACCGGTGGGACGGTGAGGTATGTGTCAGCCAAACCATGCAGTGGGGATAGTGAAAGAAGAGGGCCTGAATCCAGGACCAAATTTTTACAGCGTTTCGACATGGGCGTGGAAGGTGCAACTCGTGTTTGCATCTAATCTCCTATGCATTTGTCACAAGTTGTGACACATCACACTCGAATTTACCTTACTCGCCCCAGGTCGTTGAAGTGATCATGGCGCCCAAACAGTAAGCAATCAATCACATCCACTCATATTGGCTCATCAGATCTCCAGATACCGCATCGTCGTTCTCCCCGGCGATGGGATTGGTGCGACCTCCCCTTGGTGCGCTTTCTCATGCTGACGATCGTATTCATCAAGGTCCTAGCGTTATCGCTCAGGCTACGCGAGTATTGGAGCTTATCTCAGAGACATCGTCCACAACGAAGCTGGTTCTTGAATCGCACGACTTTGGAGGTTGTGCCATCGACAAGCATGGTGACCCCCTGCCTCCTTCGACTCTCAAGGCGTGCCAGGAGGCAGACGCCATACTAATGGGTGGGCATGACATATGACGATTGTCGTGGAATTCACCGTCCTTAGGTTCGGTTGGTGGTCCAAAGTGGGGCCCGGAAGCCAAAGTTCGCCCAGAGCCGGGCCTGCTAGCAATCCGCAAAGCACTCGGTCTGTATGCTAACGTCCGACCTGCCAGTTTTGCCTCCGACTCTCTGCTCTCTCACTCCCCTTTGAAGCCAGAGATCGCACAGGGTGTCGACATGATCGTCGTCCGCGAACTCATCGGCGGCCTCTACTTTGGCCCCCGCCAAGAGCAGGGCGAGGGGGACACTGCGTACGACACCATGGTGTACAGCGTTCCAGAAGTCAAGAGGATTACACGTGTCGCAGCGCAGATTGCTTTGGCTGCAAATCCACCCCTGCCTATCCACTCGATTGACAAAGCCAACGTTCTCGCGAGCTCGAGACTTTGGAGGAAAGTTGTGACCGAGACCTTGAGGGACGAATACCCTCAACTGGCTGTCGACCACTACTTGGTCGACACCGCCGCCATGTTGATTGTGGCCGGTCCAAAGAAACTGAACGGTGTCATCCTCACTGAAAACCTGTTTGGTGACATGTGGGTACTTTGCGTGCCATTCCCTACGCTAGCCTGACAATCCTCATTCCCAGTCTTTCGGACGAAACTAGTATCATACCTGGTTCTCTCGGTCTATTACCTTCTGCATCCCTTGCAGGAGCGCCAGCGTCGCCCTTGGAGCCGTCATTCAAGCCCACCTCAGGCATTTATGAGCCGATCCATGGCTCTGCGCCGGACATTGCAGACAAGGGAATCGCAAATCCTGTTGGAACCATCCTCAGCGCTGCGATGCTACTACGGTACTCCCTTGGGCTTGAGAAGGAAGCTCAGGCTGTAGAGGCTGCCGTCCGCAAAGTTCTTGACGATGAAAGCATCGGCGGTTACGGCGCGAGAACAGCTGACTTGGGTGGCAAAGCCACCACCGTTGAAGTTGGTGATAAAGTGATTGAAGCTCTGAAACAATTACTTTGAACGCTGCGTTGCCCTGCGCACAACTGAACGACGCTGTTGTGGACGCGATCGGTGAAAGATTGTCTAGGAGTAACATGTACAAGAAGGGATGTTACAACGGAAAAATGCAATAAACCGGGAATGGGCCTCGTTGTCGTAGGTCCGGTTTCTCTTCGCCGCCGCTTCTTGTTACTATCTTTTGTATAATCACGAGTTTGCATCCAGAGTTGCGTCAAATCTATCACGATGATCATGCAATGTCTTTTCTTGAAGGACGACCCTTCCGGCTCCTGAACTCTTTCACTCGTTCAGCAAGCACAATTTGCGAAAGGGTCGACCAACACCCGATATCACAGGTACTCTTTGCAGAGGTGGATCGAGTGATCGGGCAACGATTCTCTGCTACGCCATTAGGACTCACATTCATAGAGATCACAACATTGGATGATCGGGATACACTGTTCACGTCCGACACGACCAAGTCCGTTCTACAGCAGGAAAGAAAAATACAGCGTATAAAACGTGAATGTTCATCCCACGGAGCAAAACATCCGCCAACCATTGAAAGTGCCACCTGTGAACCTAGAACATGTTCGCCAATTTGCTCGCAGCAACCCTCGCATCTAGTCGTGGCCGCGAGGGCTGTACGCGCATTGACTGCGACATATTTGTCGGTGCCAAATGTGCGAGAGGATCGAGGACTTGTTGTGTTCTCGTCGACGACACCGACGAAGCAGAGAGAAGATCCGTACCAGCAAGAGGATGCCTAGGCGACGAGGAAGTAGGCATGGACGTCTGTGCTATGCCGCCGAGCGGTCCCTGAGGGAGTGTGGATGAAGAAGGACCAGTAATCGGAGGCCCGAAGGGTGAGGGTGTAGGTTTCACGAACATGGATTGGGTCCCATTTCCGAAACGACCACCTTGCAACGGGGCAGATGATAGAGCAGTTGAGCTCCGTGTAGTGGATGGACCTGCACTCGATGACTGTGGAACAGCGCTGTGCGGTCGAAGCACAGTCTGGGTTGCTGGTGGTGTGCTGGCGGCGAAACTACTAGATGGCCGCGGGATATGTGGCGCAACGACTGTGGGCCTTATTACTGACTGGGCATCGTCCTCCAGCGGCGGGATAATTGAAGGCTTGAGATAACCATTGGGTTTTGGTGGGCCAATTTTCTGGTTGGCAGTGTTGACGTCCCCGCTAAGAGATTCGAGTTCCCTGAGTAGCTGCTTATCATACTGGATAGAGGAACGCGCATGCTCTATCAAGGCAGCAGTTATGTCGTCCGTCACTGTCTTGGTATGAGCTGCCAAAGCACGATGAAGGTTTTGAGAGATGCCATTAGCACGTTGTGCAAGCACTTGCTCGTACTTGTTGGCCTAAAAAACCACTTCAATGACCTGCGTTTCATTCAGGAGATACAATTACCTCTTCCATCTCTTCCAACGCTTCGTCCACACGTTCAGGTCTAATGTTAGAGCTAGCTTTCAATCTCTCTATATTCCTTCTCTTGGATATCGTCGCTTTGACAGCGGCCTGGTACTCCTCCAAAACACCTGCTCGCTGAAGCAGTGCCTCCTTGGCAGAGCGTGCGTTCATCCCTTGATAGCCAAATGTATCACCAACGACTACACATTCGCTTATGGACTGTGCTTGGTCGAGGTCGGCGAGGCTATGCCACGCCCTCCCCAGTTTCCGAAATGCGTTCCCCAATGGGGGATGAGCCTCTGAAGACGCAACATTGATTAGTCTGTTTCCCATTTCAGCATGTGCAGTGGATAACGCTGTCGTGACATTCAACACTCAGGAAGAGTTGCGGACACGAGGAAATGCTTACCTCTCCTGGACATCGAAAGCTTGTCAACGGCTTTTGCAGCTTCGAAGAATTGTGTTTCAAGTTTGGTAAGTTCAAATCTGGCACGCTGGAGCCCCTCATCTTCGTCTGGCACACCACGGCGGATGAGTCCAAACCCAGAGCTCGTTTTCCGCCTTGGGCAGGGCATCGGCTGATAGCCAAAATCGCTCTCAATGAATGACCGCAAGTCCTCATCATGCATAACGATCGGATCCTCGCATATCCGCGTCAACCACCTCTGCAACATGATTCGTACTAGACGATCGTCTTCTTCATCTGTTGGCGCTGAGGTCTGGGCAAGAGGAAGAGCAGGGATGATAGTGTGCGGACAGCAGTTGAGCAAGGCATCATAGAATTGTTGAAACTCGACGAACGAGCGGGAAACATTGCGATATGTCGTACCGGTGAAATTGGAGAGGTTCGTCTGTCAAGCCAAAAAGATTGGTGGACGCCATCTAGTGTCATGGATAGAGTACGCACTTGAGCGTCAAATTTGAAGAGAATGTCTCTCCTGTTGCGATCCAACCCAGTAATCCGCACACGAAGATAAGGTTCACTCTTTTCATATCTTACCCCGTTGGAGCCCAGAGTGGCTTGAGGAGAAATGAGACCAGGGTCCGGTGCACCGTAGATTTTCGGCTCTTTTCCAAAGAGGCCGTCTGACGCCATCTTTTGGGTGATGACCGACGACGGGGAGGCACGACGAAGATTGGGTATCGGGGAGTTGGGCTCGTGTGGTGTAGTGGGCCACGGTGGAGTGACCTCATTGTCCCCACTAGCAAAGACGGAGCTTGTCGAACTAAGTGGGTCGAACATGGCAAACCTGGTGTCAACGAAACAGAGACCAGCAGCACATCAAGTTGATTATATAATCGAAGGGTTGATACACACGAACACTAGCGCATCTCCCTCCCATCAATCATGCTCAGCGGTAGCGTGTGCCCCATCCGTAAGACCTTTGTCCGGAGGTACTTGTTCAGGTCCGCATCCCGCGCCATATCCCCACCGATCATGGTGACCCCTGCCTCTCGACTCTCAGACACCCCTTCACTTGAGGACAGCGTTGACTCGGACTGGCACTTCCACGACCTTGGTACCATCGGCACGCGCTCGAGTACTCTTAACCCCTCCTTTTCAAGTGCCATGACTTTGTCTGGATTGTTCGTCAACAGCCGGACACCCTCCCCTTGCTCCGAACCTACTCCGAGATCTCGCAAGATGGCTACCGCGAGATCGTAACCACGTTCGTCGGCCTTGTGTCCTAACAGGAGGTTGGCGGTGACAGTGTCGTTCCCCACGTCTTGAAGATTATAAGCTCGAATCTTGGACAACAGGCCGATACCACGACCCTCTTGTCGGAGGTAGACCACAGCGCCTCGGCCGGGAATGGTTGCCGAAGACGATGTCGAGACCTGAATAGGCTGAGAAATGAGGCGGATGGCTTCGTCGAGCTGCTCTCCACAATCGCAGCGCATGCTTCCGATAGTTTCACCAGTGAAACATTCAGAATGAATGCGGACAAGCGGGGTTGGAACGTCAACTGGCCGACGAGACTGATCAACGGGTCGAGAAGCGACCTTGGTTTCAGGGGTGAGTCTTCCTACATAGGCACCCCTCAGAATCCGATCTTCCTGTGTTTCGCCGTCACTCCATATGGCGTCGAGGGAGCGACTACGTATGGGTGGGGCGGTGAGGTGGGCATCTATGGAATATTGTGCGGGGTCAATGACAATTGCCAGATGTTCCTTGTTGTCGCAGTTGTTGTGGTAGAGGTGTAAGAAGACGGTGCCGTGAGGGGTGGGTATACGAGTGCGAGCCATGCACCGAACACGAACGCGGGAGTCGGAAGGGATTCTGTCACGTGACAGAAGAACGGCCGATGACGCCGATGGTGGCTCTCTCTTTCGGGATACGGATGGTATCTCGGGGACGTGCAAGGCGCGGATGGGCTGCGGTATGTTTTCTTTCTCCTCGACGTCCTGGACTTGCAGGCGCTGTCTTCTCGGCGCTTGTCTACTGACATATGCATGGGGCGGTGGCTTGTGAATTGTAGCCAAGTCATCCGAACGCTTGATTCGCTCGAGATTCTGGGAGAGCGGCGGGTGAATGGCATGACCGGAGTGATTCCGGGTTACATGAGGGCCGCAGGCAGAGGCGACAGCGAAGAGGAGGGAGTCGAGGGCTTCGTCTCTCCTGGAATGAGACCGTTTCGGTGACCGGGAACGGGAAAAGAGATCCTGTATGACATCGGACTCTGCACCCAAGTGAGACGAGAAAATCGGTGATTCTGCGAGAGTCATTGGGAGAGCGAGAGTGAGAGTGGGAGTCGCTGATTATAAGCCATGGAAAAGCGGACATGTCATCATGGCAGTCCAGCACGTGATACACTTACTACTGCTGAGACCGGAGCAGATATGATATGTGAGAAGCGGATGCCGGCTTCCTTGCGACTTCCAGGGCTATTAATTCGCATATCCTCTGGCGACGCTGACTGATCGCCAGTAAGAGCTTAACCCTGCATCCGCGTCCGCAACGCGTTCGCCTCGTGTCTCTTTTCAAAACGTGGGTGCTGATACTCCCCCCACACCCAGCTCGAACCTTTGTCTCACCGCAGTCAGTAAAGCTTCATCGCGATCACAGCGAGCGATAATACATTCATCGTACAAGGGTCGCGTCAGACCTGTATTCTCCTTGTCATCACAGACATCTCGCGTCCTGGACCAGCCCAGGATCCTTTCCATGACAAACGACAACTCAGACCCTCCCAAGACTGTCGTCCAAGCCCCACCAACCCAAGATGAGCCATCGCCTCGGGTATTCAAAAAGTGAGTCGCGAATCACTTCAGTGACTTCTTGGGCGGGCACCAAGCCGACCTCTGTGCGACAGGAATAGTGCCAATATGAACCAACCACAACCATCGTATCCTCCGGAGACACCCACACCCCCTCCTTGCACTAATGGCACGCGTGCACCCGAACCCGTACCTCTGCCAGAAAGGTACCAGAGTGCGCTTCGTCACATCCACACACTCGAATCCCACAATGCAAAGCTATACGAAGATAACTGCAGACTGGTAAACGTGGTCAATGTGCTCAACGATCGCTTGGCATTCTTTGGCGCACCCCACAATACACAAGTGCTCCGCCTCATGGACATGCAAGAAAGACTGCGCATGAGTGAGGCAAATCTGGCGTCGATCAACCGAAAGTACCAGGAACTGTTGCAGTCCATCTCAGCTGGCTCTGCACAACATCATGTTGGCATAGAACTCCAAGCCCTCCGGGATGCGCACACATCGCTCGACCGGGAGTACCGCCTACTGGGAGATAAATATGTTAGGCTCAAAGCTCTCGTTGACACGACCCACGTTGTTCAACCACAGCCACAGGGCACAGGTGAGCGCAATCTTTTGTCGTCTGGGATATTAGCACCGAGGAGTACTGACCCGGCCTTTGCCCCCCATGTAGCACGAGGTCTCATTCCGGTAATGCGCTCCGAGGTAGGCGATATCCTGTCCATTTCCTCACCGATATACTTGGTGCCATTTCACTAAGGCCACCCAGTTTCGTGCACACAATCAAAACTGGAATGACTCCACGTTGCCTACTTCTGTAGTATCGTCTGGTTCCTTTCAGCCCTTTCTGGATCAGAGAGGGGACCACCGACGACGGATTTCCGAAGGCGCTATGACCCAGGTTCGTTCCATGCATTTAAGGGGTGCAGACTGCCCAATTTTAGTCTTCAGCCGTCACTTCGCTCGAGCACAACTTCCGTAGCCACAACATGCTTAGCACCTCTCCCCACTCCGCCACTGAGCGTGCCCCTGTCTGGGAGCCAGATTTCGCCGACAGGCTTCTCTGTCCACACACCGGTGTCCTCTGGCCCTCTTCCGCCTCCGCACCGTGCGCAAATGACCCACGATCCAAACACTTTGTCTGGGCCACCCGCCATGACTCCGTCCCGACATCTCGCAGAGCAAGGTATTTCGGAACACCTCAAAGCAACTATCCACCTCCGTCAGCACTCCAACGAGATCACGGACACAGCCAACGGCGAATTGGTCCCATGCGGTAAACATAGCCTGGCCCCTGCGTCATTGAAATCAACTCCGTGCCCATCAAAGCGACCAAACTCTGAACCCCAGACTTCTACGAGCCCGGGAGGCGAGCGTAAGAAGCCGCGGATCGAAGGGGAGGCCGACCTTGCAACGACAACCAAGGCTGATACATGTCCAGCGAACAAGATACCATCATCCATTGATCATCACACCGATCACAAGTTGTCCGTGCCGGGTTCGGATGTTCGATCATACAAAGACTGCGTGAACCTCATCTTCGAAAAAGACGCTGATATTGAGAATGGCGTCTTTTGCGGTCTATGCCTGTAAGTTTTTTTGCGTGGCACCTCAGACGCATGATTCAATTTTCGGCTAGCGATCGATACGAGGCGAAAATGACCCTGGAGCCACCCGACGTATTGATTCAACCCGACTTTGATTTCCTCGCAGAGCACTGTATGACCATGCATCCAACTGTATGGAACGATCTCCGCCGTAAGACCTAGAGGCAGTTCTGCGCTGACTTTATCCTATGTCTCGTTTATACCTCATCGTATCTTCTTGGTAATTATCGGTAGACGTCTATGCAGCATAATTAAAATTCAGAGCATCTTGAACAATTCAACTGTGAGGTATGAACATGGCTGCCGAAAACATGGTGGGTTTCGCTTGGTGAGCACAGGATGGGCACTATCTTGTAACAACTAACAAGTCCCTAGTTGAGTGTCGTATATCGTCGGACGATATACAATCGCGTCCAGCAAGTTTGATCAGGGTCGAGTGATCTCACACTCTACCCACATTGCATTCTGTTCGCATAGAATCGCGTCGTCAAGGGACGAAGGGTTGTCGCACCATAGCCTATCAATGCGTTCAAGTGTGCGTTCCCCCCAGGGCCATTCAAAGGGACTCAGCAAAGTACTTCCCAGGTGCGACAGCAAGAGGCCCAAACCATTCGCGGTCTTTCGCTCCTTCCTCCGAGATAAATCCTCGCTCAAGCAAGGACAGCTTCCGAATCGCTTTCTTCACTCTGATAGCCGCCCTGATCAGATCATAGAGTAGCCCCTTGCGAGACTCACGCATGTCCTGCTCGTCTAGGTCTCTTGTCGTACCCAACATGTGTAGCGCAGGGAACTCAAACTCCGCGTCGTCGCGCTCATAGTGGGGAGTCAATTGTAAAGTGACGTATAACACGGCGGCCAAAGCGTCTGCGAGGTAGGTTGTGCACAGCCTCGAGGATTGCCTCGACGTCAAGTTTCGTGTTGAAACCTTGAGATAGCTTTGCGTATTTTGCGGAACTTTGCGGTAACAACTCCAGAAATAAAATCTTCCACACTGACATCGCTATGCTGGTCAGTAAAGGGTCAAGAGAAAGTGACACTCACGTATCAACATAAGAACCAAGTTGCAATGCGTATTTTGTGGTATTCAGAGGTACCACAATCACGAATCTGACAATTGGAGGGTGAGAAGATCCGAGGTCTTCGCAAGCGTAATCTGAGCAAAATGGAACAGTCAGATCAGATCAGCGAGGTGTGTTGTAAGCCTTTACGTGACGATAGAAGCCAGGGTCAGCATATGTCTCCTGCTAGATCTGAGTCGTCGTAAATGGAGTGGTAGTGGTAAGGAGGATCAGCGGGCGTAGAGAAGAAAATCTGATCAGAGCTGGCAAGCTATTGGCTCATATTAAAGAGTTCCCGAAAATCATGGATTCGGTGACTGACACCGAGTCTCTGTGAAAATACGGTAAAATCACGTCCAGAACCAAGTGGCAATACTTGGCGGACATCATCCTCCAAAGTAACGTGAGCCCGGTTGTTGTTAACTTCGCTACGAGCGAAATCCGCACCTAGTTCTCCGGCGTGTGGTCCAGAGTCGCAAAATGCGTTCCAAACGGTCTTGCTCAATTGACCGTGCAAGTGAGGGCCACTGCGTATCGTGACCCAGCAACAGCAACGTCTGTTTTCATATCTCAGCAGTGAAAGCACTGCTGATGAACTAACGACATACTGACAGCAACGTAGGAGACGACGTGGGCCTGGATGCATGGTGCAAAGTCCTCTCCCCACTTTGTGTTTCCGAAGAGACCATTCTATAACGGAATGACTAAGAACCGCTCTGGAAGACGATAAAAGTTGGTCACCTCTTCGTCGTCCCAACTTGCAATGACAAGGGTCTGCATTGGCTTCCAACCACTCAGCAAATAGATCTTATTCCAAACGATCACGGACCATCTCTATGGCGACCGAGGATGGCGACTTCGTCCTCGATGTAGCCAGGAATAGCGACCATAGCCATCGTGTTCCAGATAGGAGTGACCTTCATGCCAACTATTTGTAGCACCTTTGACCTACGGATGCCAACTCAAGTTCAAAGTGAAAGCTCATACAGACAACTGCTTACTTTGAGGCCGCGAGATCTGGCACACAATCCTTCCAGTAAGATTCACACCCGCGCCACGAGTTTGTGGTCGTCTCTCGTACCGTAACGATTCACCAGCGACACTGAGATCGTGCCAAGACGCTGTACATTGCATTATCACTCCCAGGAAATGTTATTATCGTATCCATCGATACGCATGTCGTGGACGATAAGGGCAAGTACGAGTGGGTGTGAGAACTTTCTCTCACCTCACAATGCCCGACGACAGTACAAAGGTCCCGCCAACCCCAATTGCAACATCTCAGCCCGTTCAGGAGGCCTCTGACCGCACAGAATTGCTCGCACGCGCACGCGCATTTTTAAATTCTCCTCAAGTACGACTTCAGGACTCAGACGTGAAGCGTACTTTCCTCACGGAAAAAGGGCTCACCCCGAGCGAGGTCGACCAGCTCCTCCGAGAATTGGTGCGTCACTGGTTGTCTGGTCCTGTTCACGCTCATCTGTCTCGCAGCCTCCGTCCGTACCGCCACGCACCTACCCTCCACTGCCCCCTTCCAACCTGCCCAATCTCCTCCTTGGTGTCGCCCGAATATTCACTTGGTTAGCCGGTACCTCTGCAATTGGCCTCCTCGTATACTATGTGCGAAATGGCTTTGGGTCCACCTGCTGTTGACACTCACAAACGCCCTTTCCAGAGGTATTTCTTCCCAAGACTCACGCAATCCTACCAAGCCCGCCTTGCTCTTCGGAAGCACCAGTCCGCGCTTATTGCACGTCTCACAGAATCCGCTTCTGCTCTCAAGGCAATCCAAACAGAATCATACAAGGACCTGCCTCGGACAGTCCCTGTCTACGAAGATTCCCAGTATGCACACTGCCACACTATAGATGATCTATTGTCACATGTAGCGAGTTCTCGAGAGGAATCTACCCAACCAGGCGCAGACATCCCAGATATCACAATTCTCCGTTGCGCGCTGGAGGAGCTCGGTCGCTCAAAGACGCACGGTACATCTACGGAGGAACTCTTTCATCATCTCGAGATCAAACTCCCGTGGTTGGGTTGCGAGGATGCTGCTGCTCGCCAGGTCTGGTTTGCTCCGTTTCTGATACATCGTCTCATTTCCGGTTTCCCAAACAGAGCAATCTTTGGAACCAGCTCAATGCCTGTTCCTTGTTTGTATCATCCACGCCAAAACCAAGCACTTCCAGCCCTCTGCCACTGGACCACCCGTCACGACTTCTTTGGAAGTACGTGCCTCCCCCACTTACACCCACGCCGCCATTACTTGTGAGCTTGGCAAACCTGGAGGCAGCTTTGCCCCACAATCAAGAAAACACCGTGTCCACCAGCTCTGACAGTCCATCACCGGCTCCCACAATTTCTGCTAGGCAACGAACGCTTCAGGCCCTTTCGGACTTTACCGGGTACATCACAACTCAAACATATTCTCTCGGTCTCCCTTCAATACGAGGTGCAAATGGGGTCGCATCTGGCGGAAATCCAGTCGAGGATGAGCTCCGTCGCGAACTTAGAGCACTGAAAGGCCTTGTGTTGAACAGGAAGTCATTCCTTCCCTTCGGTGCTGGGGTTTCCGGGAACGCTAGCGAACCTCCACGAACCTCCTGAGGTGTAAGCTCTCGTTGGAGCATCCATCCAATTCTATAACGAGCGATTCAAAATGATGAAATATGAGATCGGTAATAATGTCGTGTCCCAATGTTTTATAAAAGAACACGGCCTTTCCAATCGAATTTTTCAATGTCCCATGCTTTGACCCGGTCGCGTAGTATCGGTGGTATCAGTGGACCGTGGTGTAAGTGATGTGAAGTATAATGATAGAATGGAAGATCAGGGAGGTCGGTAGCTGTATGTGTATTAACTACAAATAAAGGTGATTTCCCTAACTCAGGAGTCTATCTGTACGTCAATGAATATTGTCATGTACTGTTCTTCAACATTCACCGAGGAATTGGTTCTTGGGAAAAGGTTGGTTGTAGTCTCCTCTCCATGTCGTGAGGTTGGGATTAGTATATGCCTCGATATATCTGAAATCATTTCAAGTCGTTTGATATGCTAAGAATAAACCAAGGGGGACGCACCTATTAATGTACTCAGCGGTAGGGAAGTCCTTTGGGTCACACCCAATATTGCGTGCATTTGAGGGCTGGTATACTCGTATGTAGTCGACTCTCATATGAGCTGGGAATGGCAGATGATCAAGATCAACTACCCCAAAGTTAGTCGACATGCCCAAGTTAACTACGATGTACTAATTTGACAAGAGTTTCCATGCTTGTCCAGCCAACAGTTATAGTGGGACATACCATTGGTTCCTGGGAGATAGGCCGGGACGAGATCTGCACAGCGGAGTCAGCGGTCATACCAGCTATGTTGAGCGTCCAAGCAACTTTGTTGTCGGATATCCATGTGATGTACTGCGGGTCAGGCGCACAGTTAGTTCTCATCTTCCCAACTCCTAGTGCATGTCCAGCTCACCGCATCATCAAATCCAGGGACGTACTGCAATCGGCGTCGGTTTCACGCCAACAATAATCTCACGATGCAAACACGACGCACCTCAAACCCGTAAATCGAGTAGCATCCAGTGATACCTTCGTAACATATTTGATTTGTCTCGGTCACCACTGAAGTCGCTTGCTGCAGCACTGACCCGGTGTATGTGTTCTGGGCGCTGATGGAAGGATTAGCGATCACCTCGTTCGCCGAGGTATTCTTCCAGATGTAACCCGCGTCAAAAGGCTTCAATATGGGTGAACCTTTGGTTGGGACCTGGCCTGGAAACGGAAAAACCACTGACCGCCCATTGAGCAGATTGTGACACCTGGCCCACTAGAGGAGCTCCTGTAATCTAAAACATCAAAAATCTGAATTCCACAAGGGCTATCAAGGAAATGGCTACCCACTTGTGCTTCAAACACATCTATCTCAGGTGCTGCACGGCCAACGAAGGTACCATCCGAGTGTTTCGGACCAGGGTGGGACTCCCCTGGGCAGGTACAACGAGATAGTCGCTGACCTGGAAGGTACGACAACACGCCACCTTTACCGGCATCGCCGCCTTCCGTGGCTGCGACTGGTTGCCCGTTGATAGACTGGTTTGCGACGGTGCCAACGTCGCACGCATCATATGTATAGGGCCACTGAGCGGAAATTGATCAACAACACGGAGACGAAACGAGTGATCTCCTCACCATGCCTTCTAAGGTGGCACCATAACCAGCGCGGCCGAGGTTGCCGAGTGTCCATATGGCCGGCCAAAACCCTTTTCGTATAATTCATCTCCGCTTGACAACGCTTCGTTGTGGGAAACACCTTACCAACAATATTGTTGACACCAGGAAGTGATACATTCACTTCGATGTATCCGCCAGTAAAGCAAAATTTGTTCCTAGAACTGGTTAATTCTCAAAGTCATGCAAGGAGAAAACATACCAGGTCGACATCATCCCTGAAGTTAAATCAGAACACTGGGCAACTGGGGCCGCACCTCGAGTGAACATACCTCCCTGATAGTTTAAACTATGTGTTTCCCTTTGCGACAGCGTTACAACTAGACTACCGTCTTGAGTGGTGATCGCATCCGGATAATACCACTCCAGATTATTTGTTTCCTAAGCCTGAGGTTGGCTGATGTACAAGCTGATGATGTGGTACTGCACGTACCCAGTAATGTAAGTCAACAGCCTCCCAATAAGGATCATCTCCGGGCCAGAACGTTCTACCGGGAACGTTGAACTCGTCCGAGAAGACCAACACCATGTCAGGCCCGCCATTCCAGGACGGCCTCGTGTAAGCGTCCTTTGGCGTGTCGACGTCGATAAGAGCCCGATTCCCCATCATAACTGGGATCTGGATATTTAGACGAGTTGGAAATCTACCGAATAAAGGGTGCTACGACGGATCTACCTGGCCAGTTGCATTAATGCCACCCAGACCAAACGCACCGTTTTTTGACATTCCGTTCGTGTTGAAATATGTAATCATGGGATATCCGGCACTGTGTAGATAAGCGAATTGGAAGAGACGTGACTGTGAAATGGGTGACTCACAATAGCGTGACAAGGCTTACGACGACGAGCAGGAGACAACCAACGTTCACAACGCCACGATGAGCGAAATGTGACCAGGCCCTAGCATCCATCACGTCCGGGTTATGGAGGTCGTCATCGGGTTCTTTTGTATCAGCATACAAGCTAGAGCCCCACTGACGCGGATCAGGCGGCAAGTCGAACTACACGATGGATGAGCTGGGAGGCAAATCGGAGACTGGAGATGTACACGATTGGATATGCTTGCTAACCCCGACATTCGCTTCACGAAGTATGGCGACTCCAGCGACTGAGGCATTTTTAGTTGGAAAAAACGACCGGATAGTCAGAGGGGGAACCGACCGAGACGCTAGTGAAGCTTTGCATTCGGCTCTGTGGGGACAGTCCATGGCTGGCGGCCAAGCGAGGAGTGGTGAGGAAGCTGGAGGAGGGCGAGGCCTGCAGCCTTGTTGGCATGACTCTCTCGGTGGGAGAGTGCGAAATAGCGATAAGCCGCCAAGCGAATAAATAAAGCACTGCGATGCGTCGGTGTACACTCGGCATGGGAAACTCCGACAGTACCTCCTTCTCGCCGTAACGAGCGCCATGGCTACCTTCCTGTTCAGGAAATAGTTGAACGCCGCGATGCTGACCCCACGTGACCTCAAGGGATTATGGGAGTCAGCTTTGGAGCTAAGATCTCGACAGCGATCCAGGCGTGGTGTCGTGTCCGCAACCAGTCCATGCCCACCAAAGCAATTGTCACCTTATGTAAGCATGAAAACGCGGTCACTGCTGAAGTGCTCCGCCGCTCCCCTCAACCAAAAATAATCATCAATATTGCGAGAGAAATATGTTGTAGGCAATAGAATATATACCAATTAGTTAGAATTGTAAGAAACCACTAAACACCTATTTCGTCCTCAGGATCTGAGTCCGACATCTCTCTGCTATGCTCGGTGCTCGCCATTCCAGCACACTCTGAGTTGCCCGTCGTGCCCGATTGATCATCGCCTGGTCTCACAATGTTGGTTGTATATCGTTCCACAGCGTCCTGCAGGAGACGAAGCTTCTCTTGCTTTGTTGTCGACATGTCTTTCGCCCGAGGAACCTGTGCATCAAACCTTCGGTGCCAACACAGTTGGAACTCGCGTCGGGCTGCATTACAGAGCGATCTCTTCAGTTCTGTGACTCGTGTCGTAACTTGAACGGAGGGAATGCCAGGCTGCCTTGAACTCGGAGGACTTGCAGATTGATTAGGGGCTAGGTTTTCCTTGCATGAGGACCGACTGGCATTCAGTCGTATAATATGAGCAGAGGAACACTTTTTCACAGGATTCCAGCGAAATTTTGAGGGCATCGGGACTGTCTCCAGTCAACAAAGCATCCACGACGTGTCCATTGCGCGTCCGAATCTTGATTATGTAAGGCAATATTGGGAGGACCAGCTCGAGGGTTGGTCACGGCTTACTCCATCATGCTGTTGGGTGGTTGAGCGCGTAAAGACGTGTTTTTTTATGTTCTGGTTGTATTCTTTGTAACAGATTTTAAGAAGTCATATAAAATACTCTGTTGAGCTACCCTAACACGTGTGATACAAGGAATTCAACAGATTTGTTTCAAAGAATACATTTATCAAGAAAAATAATAATAACTTCTTCTCATAAGCATTCTATGAAAATGATGTCTTCGCATCGTGCCAGCGCTGACCATGTTTTCTCATTGCTCTCACTATAGACAGGAGGTCACGTGGAGTTTGAATTTCAGTGAGTAGTGCCGCTTCCCACAGTCCATGAGCACACCAGAGTGACAGCTCTGATCCACCGAATGCACGATACTGTACGAGGAGGCTTGTTTCTGTTTCGAACCTTGATGACTTGCGCATTCATCATCATTATTCCCGATATCTGCTTCGTCTATTTTCGGGACCTCTTGCTTCATGCATGCCGTGAAGCTTGCCATTTCCCGGACGAGTTAACTTTGACTCGCCATTTGACAGAGCAGAGGAGGGGGAGACGAAGATGTGCTTGAGGATCTTATCAAGATAGATTGTTGCTTTGGATGGATATATCCGACAGAATTGAAACTCACCCATATTAATACAAATCCTAGGTTCCAGCATCGCTGCACGACATGATTAGCGCACATATATGGTGTGTTTTGTATACATACATCCTTTTTAGAACAACCTTGCATCTTTTCGTGGCTTTTCAAATATCCCAAACAGGTCGGCTGGAGGACCAATCGAGGACACGCAACGACGCTGCAGAGCAATGAAGTGCATCCAGAATATTGTTGGGGAGATTAGTGTTGACATAGTAGTTGGGAGCAATAGCAGACGGGACAATGGCAAGATGGCACATATATGTTATGGGTGCGGTCAGCGAGTCGAACTCAGTGTTAACATTCTCAGCATGGTTGTATGCGGCAATGTCCAGTCATTGGGTGTACTCGTCGAGAGGACACATGCCGACGAGGGTATCTTTTCCTGCAGCAGAAAACACCAACATGGTGGAGAGCGAAGACAGGCAGTGTGCTTTACCAATGTAGACGAATGCGTAGAGATGGGGTATGGCCATTGTTTGCTCACACGGACGACAATGAGAGCATCGCGGAGAGCGGCATTGAAGGATTTGATGTGTATGGACCGGCGAGGCTGACGTGGGTGGCGCAGTGGAAGATGGGCAACGGCTGCGATTTAGATCCCCAACTCCCCTGGGAAAAAGATCCCCGAAACAAACGAGCCTGCACTGTGGGAAGGAAAACTATTATGTAAGTACTATACAGTTTATGGTTCGCGCATCATATCGGCCACAAGCTAGGCAGGCCATTCGTAGTAGACGACGACCTACCCACCCAGCACGAAATATGAGGCGGCATCAAGATGGGCCAGCACAATGCCTTGACCCGTGCCTCACCCCTACCCAACCCCTGCCGAGCACGAGACGGCGGCACGACAGTTAGTGTCGCCACCCCTATTGAGTGTGAGACAGCAGGCTGCACGATGCACCAACCCGACCCTCACCCGTTCGTGCCACCACCCACTCACCAAGTACGAGACGGGTCAGCGCGACCTGACCCTGCCTGTTTGTGCCACCTGCGGTCGTTGACTCTATCACCACCCACCCTCAAGACCTCACTACGTGCGGAATACGAGACAAGACGACCCCAAGACAGGCCGTCCCAGTGCCCCTGTTCCACCATCACCCCTGCCACGTTCATGTACGCATGCCACCACCACCCAGCAACAGTCGTTCGTG
>JBBPQW010000521.1:0-18162 GCA_038092695.1 Boletus rubropictus
TGGTCTGATATGGATTTGAAATGAGAATTCTGCTGATCACCTTATCATTTATTGCTCTCCCATTGATAGTGGGTAAGTGGTCTGATGTGGATTTGAAATGAGAATTCTGCTGATCACCATATCATTTATTGCTCTCCCATTGATAGTGGGTAAGTGGTCTGATATGGATTTGAAATGAGAATTCTGCTGATCACCATATCATTTATTGCTCTCCCATTGATAGTGGGTAAGTGGCCTGATGTGGATTTGAAATGAGAATTCTGCTGATCACCATATCATTTATTGCTCTCCTATTGATAGTCTGTAAGTGGTCTGATGTGGATTTGAAATGAGAATTCTGCTGATCACCATATCATTTATTGCTCTCCCATTAATAGGGAGTAAGTGATCTGATGTGGATTTGAAATGAGAATTCTGCTGATCACTATATCATTTATTGCTCTCCCATTGATAGAAAGTAAGTGGTTTGATGTGGATTTGAAATGAGAATTCTGCTGATCACTATATCATTTATTGCTCTCCCATTGATAGTCTGTAAGTGGTCTGATGTGGATTTGAAATGAGAATTCTGCTGATCACCATATCATTTATTGCTCTTCCATTAATAGGGAGTAAGTGGTTTGATATGGATTTGAAGTGAGAATTCTGCTGATCACCATATCATTTATTGCTCTCCTATTAATAGAAAGTAAGTGGTTTGATGTGGATTTGAAATGAGAATTCTGCTGATCACCATATCATTTATTGCTCTCCCATTGATAGTTTGTAAGTGATCTGATGTGGATTTGAAATGAGAATTCTGCTGATCACCATATCATTTATTGCTCTTCTATTGATAGTTTGTAGGTGGTCTGATGTGGATTTGAAATGAGAATTCTGCTGATCACCATACCATTTATTGCTCTCCCATTGATAGTCTGTAAGTGGTCTGATGTGGACTTGAAATGAGAATTCTGCTGATCACCATACTATTTATTGCTCTCCTATTAATAGGGAGTAAGTGGTCTGATGTGGATTTGAAATGAGAATTCTGCTGATTATCATATTATTTATTGCTCTTCCATTGATAGTATGTAAGTGGTCTGATGTGGATTTGAAATGAGAATTCTGCTGATCACCATATCATTTATTCCTCTTCCATTGATAGAAAGTAAGTGGTCTGATGTGGATTTGAAATGGGAATTCTGCTGATCACCATATCATTTATTGCTCTTCCATTGATAGGAAGTAAGTGGTCTGATGTGGATTTGAAATGAGAATTCTACTAATCACTATATTATTTATTGCTCTCCCATTGATAGTCTGTAAGTGGTCTGATATGGATTTGAAATGAGAATTCTGCTGATCACCATATCATTTATTGCTCTCCCATTGATAGTGGGTAAGTGGTCTGATGTGGATTTAAAATGGGGATTCTGTTGATCACCATATCATTTATTGCTCTCCTAATGATAGAAAGTAAGTGGTCTGATGTGGATTTAAAATGAGAACCCTGCTAACTACTATGTATTTCTAATTTAAAATTAAATTGGTATGAATATTTACTTTTTATTTTTAGCTGGTAGGTACTATATTGCTATTGTTAGAATCATATACTTATTATTGATATTTATACAGGATGTGAGTTTACTTTATTATGGAACACTTTTGTGCTACTTATATTTATGTTTCACTTACTTTTAGCAGGTAAGATATTTGTATAATAGTTTAGAATTCTTATTTACAATTTAAATAGACAGTCAGTTTTTATTCTTAAGCTTTATTTGTGACAGCTAATATTATCTAGATTATCACCAATCCTCAGTCCTATTCAGTAAATCAACTATTAAATATGTTTTATATTTGCTAAATTACATATATTTTTTAGAGTTATAATCAAGGCAGAAATGCAAAACCTATGGTATGTATATTTATAAATAAATATTATATTAATTTTTGACATATTATAGACCAGAAGGACAGCCACAACACAAAAAGAGGCTCTTCATAATGGCATTGGTAAATTAATTAAAATTTGATTTTAATAACCTTTATAACCTTTTGAATAGATTTTATACTATTGCTTCAATATTCTTTTACTCTTGTTCAAAACCAATCTGAAAATCCCTTTTCCTTGGCAGTGAATATGTATAAAGCATCTGGAATATCTGATCAAATATATAAGGAAATAAACAAGCTTCATGTCAAATATCTTGCTGCCAAGAATAAAGAAGAAAAAGTGAAGTTTGTTATGGAAGTAATTTTGCAGCATTCTTTGGATAGATAGCTCATTTTGAAAAATATGATCTTTCATCTTATAGTATAGATGAAATATTATAGCCTATGGAATTATATCTCATTTTTTGTAAAAAAATTAGAGTTCAATAAGAATTATAAGATGTTTCCTGACCATTTTCTAGAGATGGATTGGGGAAGTTGGAGAAGTGAGCTGAAGGTGAGTGATGATGATGACAGGTTACCTTTGGGGGGAAGCTACCACCTTAATGGCCTGTTTTGTCATAGATTCATTAGTCCTGTGTTGATTTGACAACTCAAGTTGGAACTAATTGGCTTTATATAGTAGGATGAGATTGAAACAAAAGTGGTTAGAAGACTCTGCAGTGGGAGGATATGTCACCAGTAATGCCTTGTGGCCACCTAAGGGCCAATACTGGTGCCATGGAATTTATATAGAGCATGTAATGATTATAATTACAAATACTCAACAATATTTTATAGGGCCATTTGGCAATTGGATTTCTAATATAATATTGTGGTTTGCTTTAATGAGTCTGTAGAAAACATCTCTGGGAATATTTTGAGCCCCTAATCATGAAAATTGGCAGTCATTTTTTGAAATATGTAAGAAATAGTGTTATTTTGCTTATTGAGTATAAATAACCATAAAAACAATCTCCAATGGTCTTGAAAGTATTTCAAATTGATTCAGAGGGTCCACAAACTCATATGAATAATACTATAATGATGATAGAGGGTTAGCTGCATACAGTAGATCCATTTTACATACTAGGACCTTTTTGTAAATAAATCATGGTCATGCCATGATTTTCTCTATAATATTGCATACAACTAAGTCATCTGGTTGTATGCAGTTAACATGTGACATGATGTGAGTTTTTATATATATATTTTCATGTTTGATCATGGATATATGTACAACCTGGATATCTTGTTATGTACAATAGACATAAAATAATATTATAGATAGCTATTTTTTGATTTGATCATAGACATCATGGTTTATTACACATAAGTAAATCATGATATGATGATAGCATGCTCCTCTTGTTGTGTGATAATTGGAGTGGCTATCACTTATAGTGGCTTCCAGAACTGTTGCAATGTTTGGTGATTTTATATTGTATAGGATATAGCACATTTGGGTGTGGAAATCATGCTTAGTCATACTGGGACAAACTATAGTACATACCATGAGCTACAAAATCGCTCCCTAGGTCATGTGATTCAGTCCAGTGGCTGTGGAGATATGTCCATTGTAAGACATCAATGCTATTGCAACAGTTTTGTAACTGTTAACAATACTGGGATATCAGTACTTGGTATAACCTCCTTTTGCCTTCAGCACTGCCTCAACCCTCCTGGGCATGCTTTCAATTAACTTCTGACACTCCTCAGCTGGTATTCCTTCCCACTCCACTTCAACTCTTTTTCATAACTCCAAAATTTCACCAGGAGAATTCTAATAGCTTGCAAGCCTTTTTTTAAGGTGACTCCAGAGATGTTCTATAGGATTAAGATTAGGAGACTGTGCAGGACATACCATAGTCCTGAGAGCCTTCTTCTTCAGCCAGTTCTTGACCATCTTGCAAGTGTGCTTGGGATCATTGTCTTGCTGAAAAATAACATCTTGAGGATTGAAATGATGATGGTTCAAGGACTTTTGAAGTTCATCCTTCAAAATTTGAAGGTAGAGCTCCCTATTCATCTTCCCATAAATCTTGGCTGCATATCCAAACCCCTCCTAAGCCATGCAACCCCATATTATCAGTGAGTCCCCTCCAAACTTGACAGTTTCCTCTACCAATCTATTATTAAGCCCCTCTCCTGACTTTTTCCACACCCACTTGCATCCATTTGACCCTAGGTAATTTATTTTGGTCTCATCTGACCATACTACCTTCTTCCAATCCTCCAAAGTCCAGTCTTTGTGAGCATTGGCAAATTCCAAACAAGCCTTGTAATATTTGGCAGAAAGTAGAGGATATTTCTTTTTAACTACAGCTTTCATGCCACTTTTCTGCAGAGATCTGTGAACAGTATTGGAATGAAGAGGCTTGTTAATGATGTTGGACAAGGTTTTGGTGACTTGGACAGCATTTTCTGCCTTGTGAGATAAGATCAAATGATGAGCATGGTGAGCATTGGCAGCTAAAAGCTTGGCTGGGTGGCCCCTAGCAGACTTTTGCAGGTCAGAATGCTCTTTGGAGCAAAGCCAAGAAACAGTTGAGACATGAATACACAGGTAGGAGGCAATGGAGTGAGCAGAGTGGCCTGCATCAAGCTTTGAGAGGATAATATTCTTTTGTATAGCAAAAAGAGATCTCATGATGATAGTGGGTGGAAACAAAGAAGTGTGTGAACTTTTTTAAACTCAGACATGATATTTATATGTGTATCTTTATTTTTAATGCCAAACAACAACAACTATGCCCCTACTTGACTGAGATCCAATCATTCATATTAACAGTTACAAAACTGCTGCAATGGCATTGGTGTCTTACAATGAACATATCTCCACAGCAATGGAGCCAAATCACATGACCTAGGGGGCAATCTTGTAGCTCCAGGTATGTACTATATTTTGTCTCATTATGACTAAGCATTATTCCCACACCCAGATGTGCTATATCCTATACAATATAAAATTACCAAATATTGCAATAGTTTTGGAAGTCACTGTAATACACTGACCTGCTCACTCACTTTGTATACTGACCTATTTACTCATATTACATGTCCACCTGGTCTCACTAGTGGCAAGAGTGACTATGAAGAACTTGTATGGATGGATTATAAACAAGGTGGTTTAATGAGAATGGTATGGTATCATTATGGTATATATATTAATTCAAATGGGAACAATAACATGATATCACGTTCTATATATTTTATTGAATGATGGATCTGGCTGGGTATGATCTGGGGAATAAAAAAAAAAATACCATATTGCATACATCTTGATTTTAGATATGTATGCAATAGTTCTCCCCCTTATATCATGCACATCTATATTTTATGGATGTGTGCAAAATCAGGTGTATTTCAGATATAAAAAATACATACTACCACCAAAATAAACATCATGATAACCTTTAACAACATAAAAAGTCACCCAAAACTGGTAACAATTCCATTGGCCAGACTATGGGACACCAAAAATGTGGCCACACCCAAGCTTCACTCCCACTAGGCATTCAAATCAAGTTTGCTAGAGGCAGGTGCCATAAAAGGCAGTGTGGCCCACAACTCACCACCCACATCCTACCATCTGAGCTCAATAGACCTCACAGATGTGGTAATCTTTGCCCAACCTAGTGTACACCTATACAAAATCACTTCATTGATGGCTTTATCATCATGTGTTCCCATCTCCACCCTTAGAAACTTATTTTTGTCCCTGTCCCTGTTCCCATTTATGTTTTGATGACATTGATGCCATCTCCCTGTTCTCATCCCTTTTATGTCCCCCTATTATTGGCCTTTTCACATGCACAAGCAACTATATATGTACATGTACATATTGTTGGATTTGGAATTTCTTATTCAAGTTCTACTTCACCCTAATATCCTTGAAAGGAGTTATCACTTATCATTTACAGTATGATAGACTCTATAATAGTGTGAAAAGGATACATCATCAGTGTTATGAACCCTCATTCCTTCACCTAACTTTTCACTTTCGCTTTCTCTTTTCAAAGTCATGTGACCAGTGCACGTGATCGTGGGAGCATGCACATGACCCAGGTCTAGACTGGTCTAGACTATGACATCATGCCTCATGGTTTACATGCCCATTTAATCTTCATCCCTTCTCTTCCATTTTACACTGCCTCTGTGAGAACACTATGTACTTGTATAGTAATTAGTCACATGCACAGCTTGGTCTGTGTGTACTCCTGTACAATATATAAAGACTCATGCTCATCGCTGGTCCCCAGCTTTGACCACTTGTCGATTTGGGTTAAAACCATCTTGATTGGTGTGCTTCAGCTTTTCTCGTCTCTTTTCTATCCTTGCCAGTAGCTGGTGTACGCTGCAATGGGCTCGGCTAGTGGTGTGTTTGCAAGAGCATACCACTTGGTCAAAGCTTGATACACTACCCGGGTCCCAGGGTCAAGGAAACAAGAGCTGATATCCACTTGATGGGTATATGAGTGTCACCTCGTGAACGGGACTTTTCACTGCCCAGAGAATAGGGCCTTGTCCAGGGAGTTTCCCGTTTTCATTTGATTGTTCTCCCGACACCTTTAGGGGAGTGCCTAGGAAGCACAGAACTTTGTATTGCTAGTCTACATATTACCTCTTTGAAGTCGCCCCATTGTGGGTTGATAGTCCACACTAGGGTCGTGCCTAGTTTGTGAAGGGCGACCAGTAACCTCTCGCGGAAGTTGCTGGGCTGAGCCTATATCATTGTGTTAGTCCCCTGCGGCCAGGGAGGTAGAGCATCCGTACTAGCTCTAGAATAGGTCGTTACAATTAGTTTATGTGTAGTCTATCTTTGGTAAAAGGATTGCCGAAGAAGACTTGTTATGTCACCCTTCGACGCAGACGATACTACCTGTGATCAAAAAAAATACTTTTTTAGACCCCTTGTTTGTCAAGTCCCCAGAGCCCACTTGGAAGATAGTGCGCAGTAAGGGCAAAACTCCAAGGTGGAACCCCTTGAAGATCTCTTTTCCCAATTACATTTATCCTCCTCCTCAACATCTGACCCCACCAAGATGGCCTTTGAGGCCAATGATCTGAAGGAGCTTCTCGCTGCCTTCTTGCAAGACCGAAGGAGGGAAAGCGCCTCCATTACCAAAAAGGTTGCTGATCCAGGAGATTGGGAAGGCGAGCGGTCCAAGTTTAGGAACTGGATCGTGTCAATTAAGGTCTGGGTCTCACTTCAGAAGTGGGACTCAGACAAGCTGAGGACTATGGCCGTCCTCTCCTGTATAAAGGGGAAAGCAGCTGCCTATGCAAGGCTCCGGCTGGAGGAGTATTGCAATGATGAAGAAAAAGTTGACCAGCAAGGAGCACGCCAGGGAGACGATGCCTGGCCAAATTGGCGTTTCCTCCTCGCCGATATAAGAGAGCACTTCCAGATTGATGTGCTCGCACACGAGAGTTTGAGGACTCTTCAAAACCTCAAGCAGAATAACATTCCGGTCAACGTGTTTCTGCAAAGGTTCGACATTTTGTCGAGAGAGGCCAATGTGGAGGAGCACCATGCAATTAATTTGCTCAAAATGGGAGTGGACCTCCATATCTATTTACAGGTTCACATGAACTCCCCAGCCGAAGAAGAAAGGCTGCAGGATCTGATGGCCGCCTATAGGAGAGTGGGAAGGGCCTTTGAAAGTGCTGCAATAGAACACAGTATGAATTTCGGCTGTGGCGGCCAACAGCCACAACAAGGACGGTTCCAGAAGCCATGGATTTCTGGACCCTGGGGACAGCTGCCCCGCTTTACGCAAACAGGCACCCAGCCAGGGAGAGGAGCCCTGATGCAAGTCGACGCAGTGCAAACCAGCATTGACAAGAGAACATGTTTCGGGTGTGGGAAGCCTGGACACATTAAGTGGGATTGCCCACTAAACCCCAACCGGAGGCTGCGGCCTCAACAAGGTACAGCCCCGCCCAGGGCTCAAAACTGGGCTATAGGAACATGGGTGCTAAATGAAGAAACTGGCACCTATGAGCAGATATGGGAGGTGCAGTTGCCGCAGGTACAGGTGACAGCAGCACAACTACAGGTGCCCCCCAGCACCTCAAGTAAGCAGGCTTACATGGGTGAAGAGGCTCGGGCCTATTGGCTCGATGTGTTCATGGCAGAGGCGAAAGCCAAAGCCATGGAATCTTTAAAAGGAAGCAGTCCCTGAACAGTAGGGTGTTCAGCAGACACGGACTTCAACCAAATAAGAAAAAATTAAAAAAGGAGAAAAAAGAAAAAATAGTTTTTGATTGGCTGCTCGGCTATGATAGTCAGCTGAGCAATATTTATCAAGTACTATCACATGTAAATTCAGACTGTAGTTCTACTGCAGTGAGTTATAATAGGGACTCTTCTAGTGGTATTGGTAGACGTTCCAAGGCGACCAATGAATCTCTAAGGACGAGTAAAAGCTCAACCGGGATACTCTTAGGAAAGGCTTTTGCATGTGGTCTCACGAGCGAAAGCTCTGTAGGCCAGCCAGAGAGGGATATTCCCTCCAGAGAAATCCAGCCCCCTTTGGCGGAAACGGAAGAGCCGGCGACAGTGCCACTCCAGGAGATGGAAACCGAGGAGCTGACACCTTGCTGTGAAGAAGATTTCCCAGTATGTACTATTAGCTCAGCGCTTACATATTTAATGACAGGTGATTCAAAGTCCGAAAGGGGGTCTCCATCTCGGAGCTCAGCACTGGACTCAAACAATAGTGTGCTTGATTCCCTGTTGGATTTTACTTTCTCTTCTTCATTATTTATTAACAAAATCCCTACAGAAAAGAGTTTGCTAACCTCGGGAGGAGATTTCTCTCCTCAGGTAGCTATCACCTACCAGAGCATGGGTCAGTGGAAGACAAGTACACTCCGAGCCCTGTTAGACTCTGGCGCAGTTAATACCTTTATCGATAAAAAATACTGCGAGAAAAACAAGGTTAAATTAATCCCATTAGATAAGCCTGTGACTATGTTTAATGCTGACGGCTCTGAAGGAGCAGCAGGCAAGATCCAGCACAATGTAAAGTTATTTATTTCTATCCACGGACATTATAAAGCTATAGAAGCATTTGTAATCTCCCTTGGGACACACACTATGATGATCAGGTACAACTGGCTCAGCCGTCACAACCCCATGATAGATTGGGTCCAAAAGACCATAACCTATGGACGCTGCACTGAGCAGTGCCAATTAATAAAGAGTGCTGTGGAGCAGCAGTTTGTAGATATACGTAGCATAGAACCTGGAGTCGCAGATAAGGTGCCTAAGGCCTACCACGACTTCCTGGATCGGTTCTCAGAGGAAGAATCTTCTCAGATGCCGATAAGGAAACCTTGGGATCACGCAATAGATCTTAAACCAGACTTTGTGCCCAAAAAAGGGAGGGTTATTCCTATGTTGGATGATGAGAATGAGGAGATCCGTAACTTTATTGAAAAGGAAATAAAAAAGGGATATATTAGGCCTAGTAAGTCGCCTCAAATGGCGCCGGTCTTCTTTGTTCTGAAAAAATATGGGAAGAAGTGTCTAATGATGGACTATAGATATTTAAATGACGGAACGATCAAAAACGCGTATCTGCTACCCCTGATCTCTCAGTTGATCGATCGGCTCAAAGGCGCCAACATGTTCACTGCTATGGATCTTAGATGGGGATTTAATAATATTTGCATCAAAGAAGGCGACGAATGGAAAGTGGCATTTGTAACACCAATCGGAGCCTACGAACCGACCATTATGTATTTTGGTCTTATGAACTCGCCCCCAACCTTTCAGGGGATGATGAACGATATCTTCAATGACATGTATGCCTTTGTAATTATCTATATGGACGACATTATGGTCTTCTCCAAGGGTAAAACCAAGGAGCAACACGAAGACCTGGTCAAGGAGGTTCTTTTGCGCTTGCACAAGAATGATTTATTTGTCAAACCAGAAAAATGTGTTTTCTCGGCTGACAAAGTAGATTTCCTAGGAATGGTAGTTTCCAAGGATGGTGTCGAAATGCAGGACAAAAAGACAAAAGCCATCAAAGATTGGCCAGAACCAACACGCTTGAAACAGGTACAAGCATTCTTGGGACTTTGTAATTATTATAGGAAGTTCATCGAGGGCTTTGCCAACATCGCTCGCCCTCTCAATAACTTAAAAAAAAAGGATACCTCTTTCCAATGGGGCATAGAGGAAAAGGCCACTTTTTGGGCCCTCAAAAAGAAGTTCACAGAAGCCCCACTCCTCGCTTATCCAGACAGCTCAAGAAGAATGCGGGTAGAGATGGATGCGTCGGACATTGCCACTGGTGGAGTATTATGGCAAGAATGTCCGGACATGGTATGGAGGCCTTGTGCCTTCCTTTCTCACTCCTTTAATTCCGCCGAGCGGAACTACCCTATTTATGACAAAGAACTCTTAGCAGTTATTCGCACCTTAGAAGAATGGCGTCACTATCTTATTGGTCGAACTGAATTTGAGATTTGGACAGATTACAAGAACCTTGAATACTGGAAGAAGCTGCAGACACTGTCTGGACAACAGGCGCGCTGGCACGCCTTCCTTCAAGAGTTCAACTATGTCTTTATTTATAAACCCGGATCGCAAAACCGGGCAGACGCCCTATCACGATGACCCAACCACAGAGATGCTGTCATAGATTTAAACAAGGACGTTGTCGTGTTACCAGAAAATTTATTTGTCAAGAATGTCTCCCTCTCTTCTCCTTTCCAGGATAAATTAACAAAAGAATCAGAAAAAATAAAAAAAATGGACATTCCTGGATACTCTTACGATACTTCCTCTTTTCTATTTATCAAAGACAATGGATTGAAGGTCTTCATACCAGAACCCCTTCGCATAGAACTCTTACGTATTTGCCATGACGAACCAATATCAGGTCATGCCAGACAATACCATACTTATCAGCAGGTTGCCAAGTTCTTCTCTTGGCCTGCTATGAAAAAGGACATAGTAAATTACATAGAACACTGCCATGGGTGCGCCCTCATGAAGGGTAAGCAAAAAGCACCGGCAGGAAAACTATTACCTCTTCCTGTGTCAAGTCGACCATGGGAAGATATTTCCATAGATTTTGTTACCGGACTTCCCTTCTCTAATGGCTATGACGCCGTCTGTACTATAGTAGATTGTTTCTCGAAGGAGGTTGTCTATGTGCCGTGCACAAAAAACACCTCTTCCATGGACTTAGCAAAGATATTTAGGGACAATGTTTGGTGTATCCACGGCCTCCCCTCGATGGTTGTATCGGACTGTGGACCTCAGTTCATCTCCGAGTTTACCACGGAGTTGTGCAAACTCCTCGGGATTTCTCAAAAGATCTCTACAGCTTATCACCCGCAGACAGATGGGCAAACCGAGCGGTTGAATCGCGAAATGGAGCAGTACTTACGTACTTACGTGTCAAAGAAGCAGGAGCTCTGGAGCGAGTGGATCAAGCTAGCACAGTTCCACCATAATTCCTCACTCACGACCACTACCGGACGGACTCCTTTCGCAGTTACTCGTAACTATCACCCTTGGCTTGGCTTCGAAGGATCTTCTCCCTCCCTTGCAGGACATTTCCATCAGCAGGCTGGTGTTGCACACAAAGACATGAGTACGTTGCTCGAGCAAGCTTGCGACTAGATGATATGGCAGTTAGACGATAGAAGGTCCGATGCCCCCAATTATAAATTAACGGACAAAGTTTGGCTGTCAACGGACAACTTGAAGTTGCCATATACCGCGTGCAAACTAACCCAGAAATGGATCGGACCCTACTCCATCATTTGTATTCTCCCTAACACTGTTGAGCTGCGTCTCCCCTCTTCCATTAAAATTCACCCGGTTGTGAACATCTCTCGCATAAAGCCTTATCGTGACATGCTGCCGGGGCAACCCGTCTCTCACCTGGATGCGATCGAGGTGTTTGACGAAGGCCACGAGGAATTTGAGGTGGAAACAGTTGTTGTGTCTCGCATGCACTGTGGGAAATTGGAATACTTGGTTCATTGGCGCAGTTACGACAAAGGGGACCGGACTTGGGAACCAGCGGTCAACTTAGTGAATGCACCAGATGCAGTTCAGCAGTTCCACCATTCCCACCCTTCCGCCCCTGGCCTCTTCGCAGACTTTCTACAGCTGAATTTACGTCCTTATTTACTATCTTTGGACCTGAAGCAGGTACTGGTTTCACGGCGACTCGTCTGGAATATGAGTCTTCAAGGGGGGTAGTGTTATGAACCCTCATTCCTTCATCTAACTTTTCACTTTCGCTTTCTCTTTTCAAAGTCACGTGACCAGTGCATGTGATCATGGGAGCATGCACATGACCCAGGTCTAGACTGGTCTAGACTATAACATTATGCCTCATGGTTTACACGCCCATTTAATCTCTGTCCCTTCTCTTCCATTTTACACTGCCACCGTCAGAACACTATGTACTTGTATAGTAATTAGTCACATGCACAGCTTGGTCTGTGCATACTCCTGTACAATATATAAAGACTTGTGCTCATCGCTGGTCCCCAGCTTTGACCACTTGTTGATTCAGGTTAAAACTGTCTTGATTGGTGTGCTTCAGCTTTTCTCATCTCTTTTCTATCCTCACCAGTAGCTGGTGTACACTGCAATGGGCTCAGCTAGTGGTGTGTTTGCAAGAGCATAACAATCAGCTACATCAGCACATTTACATGCTTTTGGTTTTACCTGGCTATCTAGCCAATAGTATATCCATCTGTTGTAAAACTCATCTTGTATAGGTTTCAGTTATAGTAGCTTACATAAGCATACCTTATTTTGTATACTGGTAGTGTAGCCTTTTCTTTAGTGACTATACTATAGTTTTCAACAGGTTATGAGCTTTGCTTAGTACAGAGTAGTCAATTTATCCAACACAAAATGCCATATGAAGTTGAATTCAACAATGGCAGATATTTTGAAGTCCTGGATCTCCAATATGACAGAATGAACTGGACAGAGTACTGTGAGAAGCTATTGTTTGGCATAGTTGGCCAATAGTGCATTGGTCAAGTCAAAATCAAAACACAATTTTACATGCCTTTCTATTGTCAGATTCCCATGATTCCTTTTTTTCTAATCAGTCCTAACAATTCCTAATCCAGAACTGGACACATTTGTGGTGCTGTTATGTAATTGCTATGCAATTAAATAAACAAAACTACTTGTTAGTGATTAATAAATCAAACATAGCAGATTCAAATAAAGTCCCTGAGGATGTATATAAATGGACAAATGACTCTCTCACCATGCAAACATTTCAAATTCCCAGAAAGATAGATGGCAAATCCTAGATATGCCTCATATGGAAATTACACTGTAATCTATTGATGGGCAAGAGTAGAGGATGATTTCAAAGCATAGATGGCAGAATAGTCAATGGTACATGAGCAATGAGGTAGATATTAGGTAGAGAAATGAGGTATATATTAGAAAGGAAGAGTATATTACAGTGACCTCCAAAATCATTGCAATGCCTAACCCTAATATGGTGCATGCAGCATACCACAAACACCCATGGAAATTCCACTTAGCTTTGGTGGGGACAAACAAAGTACACACTCTTGGCTACAATCTGGCCTCTGGATTATGTGATTTGGCTCAGAGGCTGTGGAGTTATATTTATTTCAAAACAGCAATATCATTGCAAATAGTTTTGCACTTGTTGGTATAAAGTGGATATTAGTACTTGGTATAGCCTCCTTTTTCCTTGAGCACTGCCTCAACCCTCCTAGGCATGCTTTCAATCAACTTCTGACACTCCTCAAGTGGTATCCCCTCCCATTCCACCTGAACTCTCTCCCATAACTTATGAATTCCACTAGGAGGGTATTCTTGATTTGCTAGCCTTCTTTTGAGGTAACTCCAGAGATGTTCAATACATCAGGGTTAGGCATTGCAATGGTTTTGAAGATTACTATATATGCACAGATGACCATTGGATCCAGTAATGATTCCTATGAATGGGTGAGAGCAGAGGGTTATTTCAGAGTGTGGATGGCAGAATAGTTAACAGTACATGAGCAAAAGGTAGACATTAGGTAGGAAAAGTACATTATAGTGAGCAACAAAACTGTTTCAATAACTAGCCCTGATACAGTGCATGAAGTGCACTGCAAGCATATGTGTGAATTTTTCTTAGTATTGGTGTGATCAAACAGAGTATACATTCCTGGCTACAAACTGACTCTTGGATCATGTGATTTGGTCCAGTAGTTGTGAAAATATAATTATTTTAAATCACTCATGTCATTGGAACAGTTTTGTTGCTATTATATTAAAATATGGAATTTATATGTTGCAATGGGATATTATGTCAGTATTGAGTCATGTGATGTATAGAAAGTTTAACATGATGTAAAGACAGCCAAACACCATCACTTTTACCACTTCTTTCACCATGAAATTCCTTTCCACTGATTAAATCAACCAAGTTATTGCTTTTTTGGAATTGGGTCAAAAAACTCATCAAATCTCTGCTTCTACTGTATTCAGTAACACAACAATCAGTTTTATTTGCACTGAATACTGTCCTAACCTTCCCAAAGCCATTGGTGGTCATCCATCCATTATTTTCCCAACTAATATATGACATGTTATTCAAGTTCTTGATACTAGAAAGGCTGAAAATGCTGTCCAGATCACCAAGACTCTTCAGGATTTCAAGAATTATTCCATCTCTCCCCAGATTATCCATTGTCACTTGAAGAAAGCTGGTATGAAGGCTGTGGTGAAGCAGAAATGCCCTTTTTTTTTCCAAGTATTATAGGAGGGAAAGGTTGGATTTTGCTTTGAGCCATAAGGACCGGACTGTGGATGACTAGAAGCATGTCATATGGTCAGATAAGACCAAAATTAATTGCATTGGATTAGGTGATAGAAAGTGGGCATGGAAAAAAATAGGAAAGGGTTTTAATAATAGACTTGTGGAGAATATAGTCAAGTTTGAAGAGAGGTTAGTAATGATGTGGGGCTGCATGACTTTGGATGGAGTTGGAATGGCTTGCAAGATTGATTGTAAGATTGATGCTAACCTCTATATACAGATTTTGGAAGATGAACTCCAACAAACCCTGATAAGTTATGAACTTGTCCCAGAGGACATTATTTTCTAGCAGAATAATGACCCCAAAAATATCAGTAGAAAGGCTAAGGAGTGGTTGAAAGAGCATGAATTTGAGGTCATGATATGGCCTGCTCAGTCCCCAGACCTTAATCACATAGAATATCTATGGTTTCTCCTCAAAAGAAGGCTAGCAGAATATCCTGAGCCAGTGAAGGAGATATTGGAACTTTGGAAGAGGATTCAGGAAGAGTGATACAAGATTGAGGTTGGGGAGTGTCAGATATTGATTGAGAGCATGCCTAGAAGGATTCAAGAGGTCATCAAGGCCAAAGAAGAATACACTTCATCCTAATTTGCAATACCCTTGATATCAACAACAAAACTGTTTCAATGACATGAGTGATTTAAAATGGCTATATTACCATAATGACTGGACCAAATCACATAATCCAAGGTCATTTTGTATTCAAGAATGTATACTCTTTTTGATCATGCCAATATTAAGCAAAATTCCCACATATGCTTGCAGTGTGCTTCATACACTGTGTCAGGGCTAGTTATTGGAAACGTTTTGTTGCTTACTGTATATGCACAAATAACCATCAGATCCAGTGATGATTCCTATCAATGAATAAAAGTGGAGGATGATTTCAGAGTATAGATGGCAGAATAGTCAATGGTACAGAGCATAGATGAAAGAATAGTTAATAGTACATGAGCACAAGGTAAATGTTAGATAGGAAAAATACATTAAATATACAATGACCATCAGATCTGGTAATGATTCCTATCAATGGATAAAAGTGGAGAGTGATTTCAGAGCATAGATAGCAGAATAGTCAATGATATATGAGCAACAAGGTAGATATTAGGCAGAAAGAGTACATTACAGATGACCATTAGGTTTAGTAACAATTTCTATTTCTATTAATAGGCAAGAGCAGAGGGGGTTTCAGAACATAAACAGAGCCAGAACAGTCAAAGAACATAAGAAACAAGGCTAGACAGCCATTGACAAAGAACATTGGTGGAAATGGCAGTGTTACTGCCATCAACAGCAAGCAAAAGTATGGTCTGTGCTGAGAAGGGTTTACAAACTCCACTATGGGAAGTGGTACTCTACTGACATGGCAGGCAGCAATACCCAGTTGTGCCCATACAGTAATATATTAGTGGACAAGTACCTAATTATTCAGCTTAGAAGAATAGTAATTACTATATCATTATTATTATGTACCAAAAAAACTGTATTAAAATATTAAAATTTGATGAATATATGTTGCTTGCTATTGCAGATGATGAGCATGCAGTGCCATATTTGGTATGTGAGATGTTGGGAGATGTCTAGGAAGTTGCCATATGTTAGATCCTATAACTAAATGGCAGATAATCTTTGATTAGTTCTAATTTGGAGGAGATTATATATTTATAATCATACACTATTCTATTATCTGATCTATTTACCATAGGCCTTAGTTTATTTTCTAGTCCTAAGTAGACTGTGCAGTAGCAATTGCTGAAGTGCCACAGTAGTACTTGAGACCACAAAATAGCATAGGCATGACACCATAGATTTATTACTAATATGTAATATAGATGGTGATACTCAGGTGGAGGCACATCATATTCCAATGCATTATTTCCTTTCCAGAAAAGATTGGTCAGTGAGTGTGCTCACATTGCCATTCTCTTTCACTTTGAGCTTAGGCAATCTGGGGTTTTCTGATACTTGTAATCATTGGACAAATTTATAGCTTGGCATGTAAATATTCTCAATTAACCTGACTTAATCTATATATCACTATATCACTATAGCACTATAATAACTGTATACTACTATAATTACTGTATAGGGGGGACCTTTCTGTACTACTGTAGACATTGTAATTGGCTATACAAGACTACAGAGCTACTTCTGGGTTTGCTGATGTACTATAAGTACTATCATAGCCATGGGTTGGTTTGTTGGAAACTATATAGAGCTATATAAAGTTGAGAAGACAATAGCCCCTATAATTACCATATCACCATCTTGTTTTGTCCAGATGGCCTATCATGACTGGCTCAAAGTATTCTACACTTTGTCTATAATTTTCACATACTTTTCATGTACTTTTACCCTAGAACATTTGTAGCCAGTAGCTTCCTTTGAGTTATACATATACCTATTGTAGTTGTTAAGTGGCACAAGATGGCATACTTGTAAACAAGCCACAATTAGCCAATAAGCTAAATACAAAAGTTAGGGCTTCTAGGCCAACTATTGAGTTGCAACATATATCAGACAGACAGTAGTTTAGAAGTAATAATTAGCATCTTGACTCTGGCCCCCAAAAAGCTTACTTATGTCCACCTACAGTGGCTCAAATAAATGTCCCAATATTTAGCCATTTTGAAAAGACTTGACATTTGCAAAAGAACCAAAATATATCAGCTCTGACCCTTGCAGGGTCATTAATAGCCCTACCTCCTACCCTAAAAATGAGCCCTTATTTATGTGATTTGGTTTCCATGGCACTAAGATATAACATTTTCAAAATAACATGTCATTGGGACACTTATTTGACTATGATGTTATCAGTTATCTTTTGGTAAATAACATAATGTTCTGATAAATGCCATGCTTCAACCCTGTCTCATTATGTAATTTACATAACCCTGGGCACTATAAAGAGCAGAAATACCACCCAGCTAACCATATTTCACCATAAAGCCCATTTCTACCTCTATTAGAGCCTATATCCTCTTTTTCTCTGAATCTGGTCTTTCTGCTGGGAAAGTATCCTCAAAAACTGGTCTGGGGAAGTTCACTGTGGCAAGGGTTATCAAAGAGATTAATCCAAGCAGGGAAAACATCAGATTAGGCCCTCCTTTCAAGCTTTCTCCTATTGACAAAAGAAGAATTGTCTCTAGTATTACCTCTGGCAAGGTTGAAAATGCTGTTCAGGCAATCCATCTCATTAATTCTACCCTCTCCTCTCCTGTATCTTCCCAACCATTCACAATGTGCTCAAGTCTGCATCTTTAAAAGCTGTAGTCAAGAAGAAAAAGCCACTCTTGTCTGTAAAGCATAGGAAACATAGGCTGAACTTTGCTCTTAAGTACCAACACTGGACTGTGGAGGACTGGACTAGGGTAATTTGGTCAGATGAGACCA
>JBBPQW010000522.1:0-18157 GCA_038092695.1 Boletus rubropictus
GTTGCAAAGGTACTGTGATCGGTGTAATATTGTCGTGGATATTCGAACTATTCATCACCGCTTCCAACCGTGAGTAGTCTCGTGTGACTGATCTCGCTCTGTATTAATCCCAACGACAGTGGTGATGGCTCTACGCAATGTGGAACCAATCTAGGATGATCCTCCTCCTTGTCCTCCTCTTCATTTGCATGCCTGGTGTCGTCATCTCCCTTGTTTTCACCGGCATATATGGCGGTGCTCATCCTTATTTCTCTGGTACGTCTGAGGATCAATTGGAAGTGACAACGTCATGTTGAAATAGATCTCCCTATATTCCCTCTCACCCTTTCTTCTAGTGTCGGTTTTGAAGACCCCACTTTGCAGTTTCTCGTATACCGTGCGATCCCCGTATTGGGTGTATACGGTTCCCGATTTTGTTCTCAGCACTTTGTTGGTGGTTCTTGCTGTGACACAGACATTGAAGCAGTCGTTCGATATGTATAGGGCGACGAAGAGGTGGCAGCCTAACCGATATACCAAGATCCTCGTGAGGGAAGGAATCGCCTATTTCATCGTGTGTGTCTCATTGACTCATGCACAACCTGATCACTCAGACAATCCTGCACTGATCAGGCGACTGCTTTTCAATAAGCCATTATTCGTGCTGAGAGCATTGATCTGTATACCCCTGTTCTTCGTGCTTCTTCGGTTCATTGTCGGCATGCGAGAAATGTATCAACTCGATCTCAACAGTCGCTGGCAGGAGATCGCGAGCGCATTCGGTGTTGTCAAACCCCGAGCCTGCAATTGCGCTCACGGAGGTCAGCTCGGGGCCGGGGAGACGTAGAGTCGAGGACTGATTGACAGTTTCTCTGGATGTCGCGAATTTCCGACCGACGGGGCTGTCTGACGTCTGGTGGTGCTTACCAGAAGTCTAAGAGGTTCTAGCACCTTTGCCGTCGACTCAGAGTAGTAGTACGCCTTATCTACAATTGGATACAAAAGAATACGTCGCTTACATTCTTACGGCGTACTCGCACTGCCTCGTCGTTTGCGAGTGCCCGAAAGAACAAAAAAATTCCTTGACGGACTCCGCTGACAGTCGCCCATCGCAGCGGTGATCGCATGGGGTCAGCTCTCATGGCTCTGCTCTCCCCAATTGTCCTTCCTTACTTGAATTCCTCGGACTTTTCTTTGCGTCTGCCCCTGTGGCTTCCAAGCTATTCATATAGTCGCATGGCGTGCTTGTCTCACTCCTAATTCCGGTCTCCTGGCAGACCTGCCTCGCGGGCATGCCTTCGACCCTCAGGCGTTCTCGTCGCCGTGAGTTGGTTCTGACCCGTTCTTTCACCCAAGCTATTCAAGACAAAGTGCAGCTCGAATCGTGCGTGTAGAGCTCCGTTTCGTATCCGAGTATCTCTGACTTCCATAAGACCCCGAGCGGATGGCAGGGCGTTCTTCGCAGATCGGTCCAATGGTCACACCTCCCCCGTCTCGACATTCGAGGCGTCCGCTGCTCCCGTGCCAACCTCACGCCCGTCTATGATACTTGCCCTCTACCACCGTTCGAATCACCATCCACCCGTACACCCAATCCACGCTATCCCTCCTGAGCTGCTTGCCCATGTTTTCGTCTTGGGCTCCGTGGATGACGTGGTGTTCCCTATCCTCGTGTCTCACGTGTGTCATTCTTGGAGAGCCATCGCCTCGCATGCAAGCTCGCTTTGGCGACGCATATCGCTTACTCCTGATTCCAATGTGCACATGTGGAAAGAGCGCATTCGTCGTGCGCGACTGTGCACGCTCGATGTCGTACTCGCGTCGTATCCTCACTCAAAGGCTTTATACGATATAGACATCGTGGCACTCCAGATGCACCTCCTCGCCCCGCACTTTTCTGCGTTGCGATCGCTTGACATCCGGTTCGACTCATATGCCCCGTACTTGTGGAATGCATCACTTGGACCCTTTTGTCGATCAGCTTCTTATCTATGGGAACATCGATCTTCTAATCACGGCGACAGACTCTTCAACGTTACTGTTGAAGCTCCGAAACTCGAGTCCCTTACACTTCGATACCCCCAGAATGACGATCCCAAAGAGTTCAGCCTCTTTGGTGGTTTCGCTCCTAGGCTTGCCCGAGTCATGTTGGAAGGCGTGCGGCTGACATGGCTTCCAGAGCTATTTGGAAACCTTTCGTTTCTGGACTACACGCACCATGGGTTCAATTGTGGGCAAGAGACAGTCGATGAGATTTTGTCAATGTTACAGGTCTCTACCCGACTCCGCGAGCTCAAATTGTGTATCTGTCACAGGGCTGAGACTTTCCAGGTGTTGCATCTTCAGAGGTTGTTGATTGGCGATGATGATATCGTTTTGCCTTTTCTCGAATCGTTGTCACTCCGCGTCAACAACGAAGACTCGGATATCCCACCCGAACTCATCACCATACTTTCTCGACTATCCATTCCGACAGTCAAGAATCTACATTTGCAAGATGTCAGTGCATCCACGCTGGGTTCAGCAAGTGGACATTTAAGACCATTTGCTGCGTTGCCTACGTTTATCGACACCATATCGCACAAGATTTTCTCAAGTTGTTTGAAGGCGGAGGGTCGTTGGGTCGAGCCATCGTTGCTGCTTGGGCTTGCAGCACAACACCCCTCACTCAAGTCAAGTTGGTAATGTGGTAACTCCCATTGGGGTCGAGTCAAATGTAATGTAGACGATAATTACTGTACTCTTACTGTATTTTGTTACTCCCGGACTTGCGTCTGAATTTCATCCGGCCCGGCGTCGGAGCGATGCCAACCTTCTTGGAGGGCACCATCTCCTGAACCATGACCTCCCCTACTCAGCTCACACTGGAGAAGCTGTACGACCTCAATGGCCTAGTTGCTCTCGTGACAGGCGGTGGCACGGGGATCGGGCTGATGATTGCTCAGGGGCTTGCCGCCAACGGGGCGCGTGTCTACATCGCTGGACGCCGACTGGAGGTTCTCCAAAACGTCACCGAGTCCTGGAACAGCAACAAGAAAGATACTATGGGGAGCCTAATCGCGTGAGATTTCACTGATCACACTGTACTAGATCTCGTTCCGACGTCGCTCGTTGCGCGCCAAATCTTAGCATGAAGCTGGATACCACCGACAAGGACGATATCCAACGGGCCGTGCAAAGGATCACGAACGACGAGGGCAAGTTGCACGTCCTTGTGAACAAGTGAGGATCTGTATCGCTCCTGTCGATCATTGCATCGTTGACCGTGTCGTGATAGCGCTGGTCAAGTCGGCCCTCGCTCCTCTGAACTCAACAAACCGTCACCAACAGCTCACAAAAAGGCGGAAGAAATTAGCCAGTATCTCTTCAACAACGAATCCTTCGAGGAGTGGTCCGCACTGTATTCCGTCAACACGTTCTCCATCTACTTTATGACCGTCGCTTTCCTGGAATTGCTCGACAAGGGATCTCAGGATAAACCTGGATTAACTTCGAGTGTAATCAACATCACGAGCATAAGTGGACTGGCTAAGCTTGCGCAGGCACATGTGCGGGACTGACTTTCTTCCGTGTCGAAAGGTTTCTCAACTGCGTCACGATACAATTTTAGTTCTGTTACAACAGCTCAAAGGCAGCTACTTCTCACCTCACCAAGGTGCTTTCTACAGAATTTGCCCTCCGAGGTATCCCAGTCCGCGTCAACGCGATTGCGCCCGGCGTGTATGAGAGCGAGATGACATCCAGTGTCATTTCCGGTCAAGAAGCGACCGATGCAATTGGCATGCCTGTCGTGTCTGTGCCCGCAAAACGACCGGGAACGTGAGTCGGTGTTTCCTCCATCACCGACCCATGAACCGACGCTTTTCTGATTGTTACACAGGACGGTGGAGATGGCTGGTACAGCGGTGTACCTCGCATCGCCTGCCGCAGCGTATATGAATGGACAGGAGTTGGTTATCGATGGAGGATACCTAGCTGTGAACCCTTGCCGAGTGTGAGCAACGGAAGGATCGAACGGGCACAGCGAGTCTAGTAATGGAGAGGACAGAAACGGAATGTACATCTACATCAGTGCAGTACGCAGTCAGCCTGGAAATGGCACAAAGGAGATCAGTCGCGTTCGATCCCCCAAAAATGAGGCGAACCCTTGACTGTATCATCGTGGGCGGTGGGCACGCAGGTGCGTCTGCTGCACTTTCTGCGGTCGAGGCGGGCTGCAAGGACGTCTTGATCGTAGAAAAAGCGCCCAAAGAGTGGGTTGGTGGCAATGGCTATTTCACAGCGGGTGCCCATCGTACCGTCCACGCTGGTCTTGAGGACCTCCTCCCCATTGTCATCAACGTGACGACCGAACAAGCCGAGAAGATCGACGTAGCGCCTTACACTGCAGACGATTTCATCACCGACATCATGCGCCTCGGAGAAAATAAGCCAAACCTCGAGCTAGTCAAGACCATGGTCGAGCACTCGCGGGATGCCATACAGTGGCTTGCAGAGACAGTCAAGATACCGTTCGTGCTGGCATTCCACAGGCAAGCATACGAGGTGGATGGGAGACAAAAGTTCTGGGGAGGATTGGCACTGAGCGTGGAGGATGGCGGAAAGGGACTCATCAAGGCTGATATGAAAGCGCTCCAGGAACGGGGTGTTCAGCTGTGGTTCGATACACCTGCCGTTCAGCTCGTCACCGAGGGTAGCTCTGTGGCGGGAATTATAGTACGGAAGAGCGGAGAAGATGTCATCCTCAAGGCATCTGCAGTTATTCTTGCATGTGGAGGCTTCGAATCCAGTCGAGAGCTCCGCATGAAATATCTTGGGCCAGACTGGAAACATGCACGAGTGGGTATCCGTTATGTCTCATACAAAACTTTGGCTCAGCGATGCTTAGGTTCGTGGAACCCCTTACAACACCGGAGACGGAATCTTGATGGCGCAAGCTGTGGGCGCCAAGCTCGTTGGAGACTGGCGGGGGTGCCATAGCACTTGCTGGGATGAAAACGCACCCACCGACTCCGGAGACAGAGAGTTGAGCAATCAATTCACTAAATCCGGGTATCCGCTGGGCATCATGGTGAATATCAACGGAGAGCGGTTTGTCGACGAAGGCCAGGATTTCAGAAACTATACCTACGCGGAATTTGGGAGACGGATCCTACTGCAACCGAAGGGTTGTGCCTTCCAAGTGTGGGACGCGAAGGTGACTCCACGCCTTCGGAGGGAAGAGTACGGAGATGACGTTGTAGAGAAAATCACAGCGTTCACCATCGAGAATCTGGCCGATAAATTAGTGCAAAAGGGACTCAAAGACAAAGAAAGTTTCCTGTGGACGGTCCGCGAGTACAATAACGCAGTTCACCAATATCGCATGGAACACCCAGGCTCCAAATGGGACCCAGCAATCAAAGACGGCCTGTCAACCCAATCCTCCAGACAGTCGTTGACCCCTGCGAAGTCAAACTGGGCCCTTCCAATAGAGAAGGGACCTTTCCTGGCCGTCAAGGTTGCCTGTGGCATCACGTTCACTTTTGGTGGTCTCGCGATCGATCCAGAAACAAGTGGGGTACTGTCTGAGAGTGGACAGGTCATCCGAGGTCTGTTTTGTACTGGAGAGATGATTGGGGATCTTTATTATAACAACTACCCAGGAGGTAGCGGATTGACGACGGGCACCGTGTTCGGGATGAAAGCAGGACGTTCAGCAGCGAGACTGGCCGGTAGTGGACATAACGATGCTTAGTCACTGAATAGACGCTAATCCAGTGTAATTAGCATAATCATAACCAACTGCAGAGAATCGTGAGTCAGTATATCGCAATGTCCCATTCCCGAACGCCAAGATCTGATCACTTCACTATTTCGATGCCTGTAGCAGGATATCTTACGATGTCAATAATTGTTAGCGTTCGCCTCCTTCCGTCACTCCTCAAGCCGCAAAACGAAAGAACCATTCCGTTATTTCCGCGAGCACTTTCCTCCTTTGCCCAGCCTTATGAATAGAAAAGAACGTTCATCCAAGACGAAGCGCAGGTGGAAACACTCACGTGCGTGCGGCACATTCGGGTCACCGCGAACAGAATCCGTGAGACATTCCCGAAAAAACTTGAAAAAGGTAAGTTGATTTGTTTCTGACTAAAATATCCTCGGCATGCCTCCGTGCTTCGAGAGGGAAGGTGAAGTCATCCTCTGTTGGTAATGGAGAAAGGATTGATGATGGACCACCGTTGAATCTTACCTGCACACGACAGTAGAAGGGGTCCTGCCCCAGCGTGAGCAGACGGGCCTGAATCATGTTGTTGGATGACATACTGTTCAGCTTCTGGAAATGACTCTCCTCAAGGAACCCAGGGTGGGCGACAGCGCCTGCATGGATTTGTAGACCGATTCCCCTCTGTACCCACAGAAATCAAAATACCTGCCACTATGGATCCTTCTGCGGCTAGACCCAGCACGAATGGTGCGCCGAAACAATAACCTAACGACACGCTCAACTATCAGTAAGTTTGAGCGCCGCGGGTCTGCGATGTACTTGGTCCCTTCGCTCCCTGTGAAACAGAACCCGCTCAGGAAGGATGCGACGTCACAAGTCCCACTTACCATGTACCGCCTTGACACTTTCAAACCACTTTGGAAACACTTTGATCGCTGCGACACGAGTTTCCAGAGACCACGCAACCTTGTCGTGATCCGCTGGCAGGTTCTGTACGGGAACCCCGAAGAAATAGTCCGGTCCGAGTACGATGAATCCTGGGTTTTCCTCTCGTTTCAGCGCCTTCTCGTAACACGCGTGCCAACCGCAAAAGGCATACCCCGCGAGGCGAAGTAGTCCTGAAGCAACTTGTTATTGATGAACAGGGGCCCGTAGGCGTCAGCGAGGAACAAGAGGACTTTCTTGGGTAGTCCAGACGCTGAATTCGCCGGTGGTTCAGAGATGTAGGTACGAAGTCCGCCGAGAGTTTCAACGCGCCCTTCAGGTATGCCGGTGTGTTTTATCCCAGTCCAGCAGCATGCGCTTAGAGGGCTAGCAAGAATAACTGGCATGGTGGGATTTGACTGCTAGTAAGGACGACTCGTCTCAACGAGATATATTCAGTGGAGTGGGTAGTTCATCGTACCTATGCCACTAGCTTAGGCAACTCCACCCGTTGAACGTTGGAAGGGACGATTTAAACTCGTCGTACGCGGAGGATGCGCGGCGCATCAGTCAAGTCAGCTAGTACGAGTTGATTGGTCATTATGTCATCTGGCAAGCCTACACTTGCGGCCGTTGGCGTGAACTAGTACGTGTACACATCGTGCGAGCCTCAGACGATGCGGTTCCCTTGATGTCGGTATCATCCCCGTCTTCGGGCACACCACTCCCGTCGACGACGTCTCGCAATCACCCTACGATTCTGTAAAATATTGGGAACCACCTTCACAGATCCAGCAATGACAGAAGCACTGCACACACTCTCGCATTTATATGATGCACCATCCACCTCTGCTGCATCAACCTCAGCTCTTCATTGACATCCAACTCCACTCTCCGATTCGGAGAGTGGAGTTGGATGTCAATGAAGAGCTGAGGTGCCCACTGATTATGCTCGTGCGAGACGTCGTCCTTGGGGCTTTCCAAGCAGATCATACACTGCGGTTTGTGCCTTGCAGGCACTTTCTCTCCTGCCCAGTCAATCTCAAAGTCTACCTGCTCCTCCTACAGGACTTGGAGGGCCTTTAAATAGAAGTGGCACGTGGGTCATCCAGCTTCGTCGGCTGAAATGGATCCAGTCAGTCAAATCAGTGGTAGTTCCCTCACCACCACACCCTTTCAGAACCAGGTGGTCATAGACCACTTGGTCTTCTCAAGTGCCCACTGTTTGAGAAAAATCTTCAAGGGTGGATTTGGGTATTCTACCGTCCAACGGACAAACGCGCCTTCCGCGAACCCGGCCTTGCTAGTGCCGAGCTTGAGGGGTGGGGGCCAAAAGGCGGCTGGGACACCAAGCAACCTCATTTCAAAGTCAATGTACCGCACGACCACCTCGCGTTCGTGTGCTACATTGACTTCAAAATGAGGCCCTGGGACGATGGCTTTCGTCTGGGCTCGAAAGAGCCGCACCTCCCTCTCTGACTCTAGTGCGCACAGAGTCAGAGAGGGAGGTGCGGCGCTGATATTCCCTTAGTCCGGAGCAAGATGGCAGCGATAACGACAACGATGGCTGGAGTGACCTAGATTCCAAAGGAGATGCACCAGGTGACAGTGTATCAGGGCATGCAGATGTCACCAACAAAACCACGGTGCGTGTGCGCAAGAACATTCACAGAGACCTGGAAACAAACTCGCGGAGGGCAGCCAGCTTCTCTTGGAAGCGTTTGAAGAAGTTGATCAAGTATGCCAATGGTTTTTTTTTTTTTTTTTTTTTTTTTTTTTTTTTTTTTTTTTTTTTTTTTTTTTTTTTTATATTTTTTTTTTTTTTTTTTTTTTTTTTTTTTTTTTTTTTTTTTTTTTTTTTTTTTTTTCCATTTTCCACTTTCTTTCATTCGGCTGATACATGCAATGCTGCCCTGGGTAACTAGAAACTGGACGACCTGCAGAAAATCGTGGTGAAGATGCGGCAGCATTGTGATAATGCTAAGGCTCAGCCCAAGTCAACAGAAGTAGCGAGCCGGTTGCTGCTCGAGCAAGCAGAAAGCCTGAGACACGAGAGGTAGGCGCTTGATTTCATCCGATGAGCTGTGCTCACAAGCATCCTATCCAACTTGGATCTGCAAAAAAGGTTGTACTATGCATCTATAATCGGGGAAACAAACCGTTTGTCATGTTCGTGACAAACGGGCACCGCATGTTTGTTTCCCCGATTATAGTTACTTTTTCCCGACGACTCGTGCTACCTGAGTGGCAGTTATTTCACCTCTGGTTGCAAGTTTTCTTCCCTCTGTCGCTCTCATGTCACAGGCGGAACGCCCAGGAAATCGCTTACCCCCCAATTAGCAGAGCTGACCGGGTCAGCTCAGGCAGTCGAGTATATTTTCACATACGGGATGAACGCGTCTCGAAGGGATGCAACAATAGTGATATCAAGACCCAGCCTAGTATAACGATGGTGTCAAGCCCACCTCCCGCCTCGCACGATACCGCGCGCTATTGCCTCATGCGTTATAGAGATGCAAATTCGTCCAGCGATGCCTACATACATCGTTTCGATCCATTCTTCCTACTCGACCTCCCTTTCGTCAATATCTCGCAGGGGATGGTCCGAGACCGTCTACAGTCACTGTGCGGCAAGATACGTCGTTATCTCCCGAGGCCCCCCTAACAGACACTGATTTAGCACGTGAACGCCCGATTGATGCGGCCAATGTGGGCGTGTGAGACCGCGCGACGGCAACCTTGAGCTTCTGGGCGAAGATGACTGCCGTGACGGCAGTCTCGAAGCCGACTTGTCTCACCCTAGGCTTCTGAGTGACGGATGCGCTGGCGGTGGGAGATGCGATGGTAGTTCTGGACCCCATGACGATGGATGCAGTAGTGCGGTGAGTGGTCCGTACGCAGCTGCACAAGTCGACGAACACAAGTCCTAGTCAGCAACCACGTCATGTTCAAGGACGACAGACACACACTGGACGTTAGAGCGAGGATTCTATTAATTACAAGTGGACGAGGAAAGGGCACTTTGGTCAAAGAGTCACAGAGGAATGATCCGAGTCTGGAGGTGGACAGAACTGACCTGACTGGAGAGGAATCGCTCGCCATCCAGAATTTATACCTGGCATCCTCGTGTATTGCTGATCTCCAGCTCCAACTTTTGCCACAGGACTGTCGTGTGTCCTCGTACATACTTTTCATTTGTCGTTTGCCGTGAGTGAATTATTTTGTTACCCGGACTACGCATTTTGCTCGTGCACTCAGCCGGCTTTCGGTTAATCGATAAGGGTACACGAATTGTCCGTTAGCAAAGGGGTATTGTGGTCGTCATTTTACATAGCTGTCGCAGGACGTAAAGTGGCAGTGGATGAGAGTCAGCCAAGTAAGTAATGTGGCGCGGCGAGCATCTACCAGGGGCATAAAAATAGGGTGGGGGAAGCGTACCGTTCGAGTCTAGAACTGACCATTATATATCTCCGAAACCAGAAGTGTGAATGGGTAATCTATCATGCTGTTGACGCGGGATTTGGAGTACTGTTCTTCATCTCGAAAAGGGCTTCAATCTCCTCCAGACTCTTCCCCTTGGTTTCAGGCATGAAGAAGTAACACACCAGCGTGACCAAGTATGTTGCTGCACCGAACAGGAAGTACGGCCCACTCGGCGACGCGCGGAGGAAAAGAGGAGCAGTCAACGCCACCGCAAAGTTAATGACCCAATTAGCAAGCTAGGATACCGCATATAAGTAATTCGTCTCGATAAAAGAAGCGATAACTTACCTGCTGGAATGCACATGCCTTTGCTCGCAGGCGTGTAGGCACGATCTCGCACGCATATATTTTGATGACCTTGTTCAAGAGGAGGTCAAGCCTCGTGCATCAGAACTGTTTGTCAGAACAGAAGTAACTCTGGGAACCCACCACAGCCCAGGACCACGCGAAGTTGGCGACGAACATGTAGATTAGGATGATGACAGCCCACTGGAAGGGTTTACCGTTGAGGTAGACCTCTCCATTCGCCCTGCCACCGTGAGCTGCATATATGCTGCCGATCGCCAAAAAACAACTAGCGATGGCAATTCCTCCCCCTATCAATGGGAACTTCCGCCCCCACTTATCCACGCACAGCTGAGCCGGAATGGTAAACACTAGGTTTATAATTCCCGAAATGCCAGAAGCAAGGAATGAAGCACGCTGCGATGAGAAACCGGCTTGCGTGAAGAGGATGGGGGCGTAGTATAACACGGCATCGATCTAGTCCCAAACAGAAGACAAACCGTGGAATAAGGATGAAAGCGCAACGGATTGCGATAGAAATGGACAAAAGTGAAACCACGTACACCGCAGAGCATCTGAAATCCCATCAAGAATATCCCAAGTAGACTCCTTCTGATGTACCGCTCCGAGAAGACTTCCGAGAAAGTGGCTCGTTGGGTGCTCTCCTCTTCCAAAGACCCTTTGATACTGTCTAACTCTTCATCGACGTTTCCGGCTCGACGGAGTCTTGATAAGACCTTGCGAGCTTCTTGAAGCCGGCCATGTTGCACCAGCCACCGAGGAGAGAATGGCATGAAAACCATTCCAATCGATAGTATTACGGCTACACAGGCTTCAGCAATGAACGGAGTGCGCCATGCTAGGCTACTTTCCAGTCTTGACGACCCGTAGGCTATGAAATATCCAGCAGCGATGCCTATCGTGATAAGGAGCTGAAGCGTAGTTGCCACTGTACCACGAATGTTTTGGGGAGCGATCTCGCATAGGTAGATCGTCACTACTGAGATGGACTGGCCTTGTCCGACACCTGTTATTAGACGAGCACAGATCAATGTAGGAAATTTGTTTGCAGAGGCGGATATAATGGTCCCAACGGCAACTATTAGTCCACCAGTGAGTATGCCATACTTGCGAGAGATAACATCGGCGACATGGCCACTGCATAAAGAGGAAATCGAGGCAGAGAGAAGGACACAGGCGACATAAACCCCCAGTTGACCAGACGAAATGTAGCCTATGGAGTTGCTAAACTGCGGCATTTGCGTTAGAGAGCCAATGGAACCTTTCGACCAGATTCGTCAAGACGCGCACAAGTAGCCACTCCCGGTACTCACCAGTGTCAAGCCCCCATAGCATACCAGCTAGAGAGGTGTGGAACGCGATCAGGTAAATTTCAAGAGTGACTGAGAGCATGATGTTTGTGGGAGTGTTCTGAGGAATCCATGCGGTGGTGATCCCTTGTTGCGCTATTCGAAGTCACCACAGACCAGTGAAGCCGAGCCTGTCAGCTTGAGAGGAATGAAGTATATATGGAGTCCATTTGCGGAAGAAATGTAGTGATGAATAGACCACTCGGCTCTGGAGGCTCGGCCAGTCAAACATCAAGGCATTATTGGCAAGTATGAGAAGGGAGCCGCTCGCTTTCGCGGTATATAGTGGTAGTTTTGGAGCATGGACAAATGTTGTTCTCCTTGAACGTCTTTTTACATGGGTGCCCCAGTGGCCAAGACGTGCCACTACGACTAGACGTCGAGTCTACATTTCTCACCCTCACTACCGCCAATGCCATTACTCTCCTTCGATTCCTCCACATCTACAAGACGAGACCCAAGCCTCGACGACGATCCAGACGAACAACCGAGAAGATGGTTTCACTACCTCCCTCTCTGTTGTAAGTGTCGATTCTCCAGTCGGGCTAACAAGTGTTCCTCAATGCGACTCGCCTCGATAGTGTTGGTTGCGCTGATGATGGCTCCTCATCCATCTTGGCTACTCATTCTCGTTAATCATTACCTCCGCACACTGCACTCAACTTCCAGTTTTCTCGTTCATTTACTTGTTTCATACTCCCTTACATTCCTTGCATTTTGTTCGCTCATTATTTGTGTGGTTCGCGACCCCGGCCCAGTTTCCCTCTCTAAAGGAATTTCAGAGGAGTATACTGGTAGAGACGATCTGGACTTGCGAGAGGCTCTCATGGCTACGCCGGCCTTTGACGACGAGCTGACCCCTCTCAAATGGTGTCGCAAGTGCTGGGGACCGAAGCCAGAGCGCACACACCATTGCAATCTTTGCGGGCGCTGCGTGTTAAAAATGGGTAGGTTCTGGATATATTCTGCATGTGCTATGACCGCGCTGATCGATCAGACCACCACTGCCCATGGCTTGGAAGCAAGTGTGTGGTAGGTCTAAGTCGACATCAGACAAAATTACTTTCGCCGACCTTCCTATAGGGTTACAGAACCTATCCTGCATTTTTCCACTTCATATCCTGCATTACCTTCCTATCAACCTACATCTGCATCGTCTCTGCACGTGCATTCTGGTGGTCACTCCACAACTCAACCTCGGTGCCAGTGAGTGTGCGCAGCGAGTTTTCACTCTGAGAGTCGAAACTTGCTAACTTTTCGACGAGGATAATTTCACGCCAGTTCACGAACTCCTCTTGACTGCCGCTGGTACCATCTTTGCTCTTGTTGTTGGATCTTTCACAATATATCATGTGTACCTCATCTCGTAAGCGTCCACTCATCTGTAAAACTTGCAGGTTGTCTTAAGTGCGGACAGCACGAATCAAACAACATTAGAAAGTCTCTCGCCGTTCCTCCTCCTTCGATATTTACCACCACTCCCAGCATCACTTCGCCTCTCGGATCCTCCTATGGAACACGAACTCTCATACGAGCAAAGAAACCTTGTCCGAGATGCCCATAGTTCAATGAAATTGTATGACGTTGGGTGGCGGGAGAACTGGGCACAGGTATTTGGGTGGAGGAAACCGTTTAGTTGGGTGTACCGCATAGCATGTGGTGGTGCTGGGTGAGTGAGCTCTGGATGTCACAACAGGCTGACACAGCTCTCATTTACGATGTGAATTTGTTGTTGTTAACACGGTGGCCTTTGTAGCAAAGGGGATGGACGATCCTTTCCTCGCAATCCACGTGCTGAAGAGATACTGTCAAGACTCGCAGAGCACCTTGTTGCTGTTGGCAAGGATACATGAACACTCCCTTGAATCAGGCTTTGAATGTGGACTCCGCGCTCCCTCCTATAATAGGTTTTGTTCTTTAAATATTGTGTTCTTGCTGTTCACTAGCTCCTGTTGTCTTGGACTGCAATACCATACCCTGTCAAATCGGGAAAATAACCCCTGAGCACTGCAGCTGCAGACTCATTGGCTGCGACGCATCAGCAGAACCGGACCACACGATGGCGGGTTCATGTAGCTTCCAGGCGAGATAAAGTAAAACGAAAACGAAAAAGAATAGAGACCCTGAGAGCCCAAGACCCAGGATTCATGATCTCCTCGGCCGAGTAACGGGTTCCCTTGCGAGCGCGCGCGAAATGGGGCACATTTTCGCTACTACATGGGAATCAGCGACATAATTAGACACCATTGAATCCCAGATGTGCCTGTGACAGAGGGATGTTGTTTAGTACCGGACTTACACACGATCACCATTTCGACGGGGGTAGACGACGTATTACGAGGCCCCAGATGAACTCGGAACCTGCAATTTCTGATACGGCAACTATACTCATCAGCAAAAGTCTCATGGAACGAAACGAAACAGCAAAAGGTTGAGAAATCCTACCCAATCTTGATTCAAAGTTGCAGTTCCCAAAAATACCAACTCTGAGCGTGATCAGCTGACAGGTATTTCATGACCCAAAGAACGCTCCCAGGCCTGGAGTCCGTCCTGCCACCATGCCCATTCACCACATCAGTATGTCACATGGACCACCGTTTTCTCCCGAGCACTGAAGTCCTTCACCCTTTGTTACAGTCCTGCTCAAGTTCAAACAGGGCATCTCACCTGCTGACGCCGAGAAAGTTAGAACCAGCATTCGCGAGTTGCCCTCGCAGATACCCTCCATCCGTGATGTCAAGGCCGGTGTGAAGATCAAGCATCCCATGGATCACAACTTTGACGAATGTTAGTGTGCAAACTCGTGCCCTCTTTGAGCCCGAATGTGAACGCTTCAGATGGACGATGATCCAGGCGTGATTTTCATCTTTGACGACGAAGATGCATTGAGGAAGGGTTACTCACCTCACAAGGCACACCTGGACTACCAAGCATTCACGGCGCCTTACATCGAAGGTCGGCTGCGTGTCCTATCGGGGTTACTTGTTTCCGGCTAATGACGTTCCGATATCTAGATAAACTAATATTCGATATTTACTGCGAAGAGTGAACAAAGCAGCGAAGAAAGTTGATTATGATCGATAACTTTGTATGTATCAATGACTGTATACGTATCGTGACTTGATTCATATCGTGAATGTGCTTTGCGTGCGAAGTAAAGAGTCCAAGCGTGCATGTCATATCCTGCGAGCGAGACGGCTTAAACGTATATTGGGAGAGGCAGAATCCTGAGTCATACAGGTGTTCAGCAATGACTCACAAGCCCACGAAGCCCACTCACTTGTCAGCGTTGAACAGAAAGTTTTCGCTATCATCCTCGCCCTCCAAAAAGTGTGTCGGATGTAAAACTAGGGGTCACGTTTCAGACGAGAAGAGCAACAAAACTTGGCTGCCTTACCTAGATGACCGCGTACGTGTTTCAACAAGTTCTCCATTTCTTCCCAGTTCTCCTTATCGAACGGCTGAGGTCCTCGGTCGCTCTTCTTTCTCCCTAGTTCCTTCTCCTGCGTGTCCTGTGGTTTTGGCACGGTCGTAGGCAACGACCTTTCGCCATCCTTTCCGCCTTGGTCATGGAGCTCTTCGACGCTTTCGCCGTGAGGATTGTATCCGTTCTCCCCAAAATGACTGCTCGATGGCGACCGAGGTGGGGGAGTGCTAGTCTTGGTCTAACAGAGAATAAGAAATCATGCCCACAGTAGATCTCACAACGAGAAACTCACTGTCTTCGTGAACCGCTCATGGTAAGCAACAAAATGCTTGTATTGTTTCCAGGTGGTCACCGTATCGTCCGGGACCGCATGGAACACCTTACGGTATATTTCCGTCTAAGAGAGCCGTAAGCCATTAGATGTAGGAAATCAGACGAACAAGTGCTGACGTTGTGTTCGGCACACGCAACCCAAACATGGTTCCAAAACTCATCGGAGATCGGGTCCTCAAAATCATCAGGATGGGCGTGCGGTGGAACCGGATACTTGCCCCTTGCGTCATGAAATTGTCCCTGTTTCCTCCAGTTCCGCTTGTAGGCCGTGCTCTTGTCCTCAGTCAGGTCGCTGTGACCCGATGCAGAGTGCGAGGGCTCATAAGTAGCCTGGGTTCCCCCGTCCACCACTTCCCAACCAGCGGTGTGAGCATCGAACAGCGTATCAGTGTTTGTGTCAAAATTTTGATCTTCAAGCACACTCGGTGGATGAGCACCGGATGGCTCCCCGATCTCCGGAGGTGAGGATTGACTATCAAGGGCTTTACCCTCAGTTACAGGGCTAGTGAATCTGACGGACTTCTTGTCGTCAAAAGGCTGAACCGATGGACCCTCTTTCTTTGAACCAGGGTAGCGCATTTCGTCAGCAGATGGATGGACCACCGTCGACAGCGATTCAGCGACAATGCGCTCGATAACTTGTGCACCTTCAGGGTGAGGTCAGCAAGACTACGGTGACGAGTAGAGAAATCATGTACCTCCTTTGAGTCCGTGTCCTGCAATATCCAATGCATCGCGGCGTGGCCGCTCATACGCTAGTTCCGTGACTTGGGGACCGGGCGACTCTTGTTCTGCATTTGGGTCCCGTTGTCCCTGAGCTCGTTCGTGGTGCGACACTTCATCACGTGATTCATAGTCTCCGTCGGCCAGGGAATCGACATCAATTCCAACGTGCTCTCGCATCAGCCGGACCCGAAGTGAGTGTGCAAATCGCCCTACTTCAAACGGTCTACCTGCCATCGTTCTGCGCCCAAGCAATTCAGCTGAGGTATCAGCGAGAAACAGCTCACGCCTACCCCTCGATCATGTCAGTGTCTCGTATAACAGCCGCCACTTCAGAATCTCGATCACCCCGCTGGGATCGCTCATTAATGTTTGCACTTCCAATAATCGCAAGCCTGTCATCGACGAGACAGATCTTGCCATGAATGTACACCTGACACCGTCATTAACCCGCTGAATCACATTCAACGTTGGGTAGCTTACAATCTCAGTAGCCAAGACCCCGTCACGCATCTTGCCCCAATTTCGCAAGGAGAACACACGAATATAATCCTCAGGCTAATAAACATTAGGATGAGAAGCGAATGAAGAAGGTTGTGCTTTACTTCGATTTCTTCTGCCCGTAGTCGCTCATAAATCGAGTTTTCCCCTCGGAACAAAGTACGGTTTTGGCAGTAGAGTATGATTCGTATCTGTCAATTTGCTGCCTCAGTTTATGAGTATACCCGGAACCAGGGTAACGTACCGCGCTAGCATCGCTATGGTCAACTGGAAATGGGAACCCAGGAAATAGTGGTATGAGGAGGCAACACTTCCACGGGGTGTCCTCTTTCTTCGCACGAATAATGCGTCTAACAAGAGCATCTCCAATTCCATTCTCGATCTTCACGTCGTTGATGACAGTCCTTCGAATTGAAAGTAAACTCTGTTCTCGGCTCCACAATCGCATGCTTACGAAGAGATGAAGAACTGGTTCTCAATGTACACAAAGTACTCCGACTTGTCAATCGCTGCTTCAGATCAGGGCCGATCCCTATGGATGCATCAGGAGGACTTGCCTGCTATGTATGCGTCTTGGATAGAGTGTTCGATCCGGTTTAGTGTGCCAAGCGACCATGGCCCAGCCGAGCGACAAATTTGCATCTCACATGTTCCTGTGAGACCCGTGGCCTCCAGTTCTCCAGGTTTAAATTCTGGCGGGGGCAGTAAGAATGGCATAGGCCTCGTGTGATTCTATGCAAACGGAGATTTCGTGATCAGACGTCCCAGATGCAGAAATATCTCATGCCTTGATACGCAGCAACCAATTCCATCTATCGATATCCATCAATAATTAAAACATGTTCATTTGTATTTTGGCGAACCTCTCCGTAAAATGTCGAGCCAGATCGCGGACCGGTTGGCCGATAATTTGCACCCCAACATCGTGCCTGCACGGAGTCAGCTTCATCAATCACTATTCGTGTAACTACATACCAAGGCATCCTCGGAACCTTGGAGCGGTCGTACATATCCTCTTCAGGTTTATGAAGAGTGTGGAAGTCCAAGACCCTCGGATTACTGTAGTCCTTTCCTGGTGTATGCACGGAGGCAGTGAGCATAGACCCGTCGGCGAGCTCGCCGGAAACAAACCTGGCCATATTTCTACTTTGTCCGGCGATAGCTCTGGGTCGTCGACGAGGACGTGTTGCGGGGTGTCCCATCTAGAGGCGATTAGATATCTTTTGTGATTTGAACGAAATCACAGACCTTCCAAAGCAAAGATCTATCCCGCCCATGAAGGCAATGGTTTGGTCAATGACGCAAATTTTCTCGTGCTGAAACAAAAAAGAAAAAAGTGACGCTGGAATAGGTGGATAACAGTTTATTAGCTCACGTGAGCCCAGTAAAATGTGCCCGTCTGGAAATGCGAAGGGGATCGCTGGA